>JYFJ02005925.1:0-22069 GCA_000934665.2 Catajapyx aquilonaris
CCACCACCACCACCACCACCACCACCACCATGCAGAGTTGTACCATCAGGGTTGCTAGTCGCTATGATGCAGCGAGTTCCACAGCATGATTCCATTGCTAGCTGCCCCGACCTATTCTTGTAAGACCGTGGCTGTTACCAAAGAAATAGGGAAGAAAAAGATGGTGACGATGATTGTGTGTGTGTGTCATGTGTGCAGGCTTGAAGGCAAGAAAATGTGCAGGTGGGTGAAATGCCAAGGATGGGATATAAATTCTGTGTTTTGGACCCCGGAGGTTTGTCTTGTCAGAGTTTTACTGTTCTCTGTAACTCCTAATTTATCCTTATCTGTCCTACAGAGCTTTGAAATCCATATTATCTTGGTTGGGGAATTGGATTTACCTCTTCATGCAGGGTGTTTTTGACTACAGGTTGAGAATCCTTAGTCTGAAATGCTTGGAACCATAAGTGTTTTGAATGTTGAAATATTTGTATATTTGCATCCATAAAATGGGACAGCTTTGGGATAAACCTAATCATGATATCCATTTGCATTTCATAATGGAGGTTGTACATAAACCGAGAAGGTAGTTTTATATAAGTTTTAATAATTTCGTTTACATACAGATACAGGTAATGGCACTAGTCATGTTACACTCACATGTATTTTGACATGGAGGTGAAATTCATATTTTATGTAAAAATACTTTGTTTTTGCTTACTGTACCTGTACCAAAAACATGATCACTGCTTACAAATTGGAGATACATTCAGCACCAAAAACTAACAATTACAACAGCTGTGAGAAAATTCTTCATTTGTGGCGCATCATGTCAGCATTCAAAAAACTTTCCAGATTTGGAATTTCTGATAAATGATTCTTAACCTGTAGTATGTCATCCTGCCGGCATTGTACTCGTTGTCCCCAATCAAGTCAAAACTGTAGATGGGAGAAATGTCGAAGGACCAACGGTACCTATAGGTAGACACAGAGGCTAGACTTTCATATCAGCTGACGCAGCATTTTTACCTACTTTCCTAGGCTTGAATCTGCTGAAAATAGGTCTGTATTTGCCGGGAAGGAAAGTTAGGTCATGGGTTATGTTGGTACCACGTACACCTACCCCTCCCAAATCCATTCAGCAGATATGAAAGTCCTTCCGACACATATCTGTTACTAGGCTGACATGGCAACAGACACATCACCTTCATGTAGGCAGAGAGCCTGAAAGGTGGACCTGCTCACCTTACAATAACTGCCTAGGCCCCTAGGGAGCAGGATATGAGTGTGACAATCATTACTGATGGGATTGTGAGAGGTCACCTCTTTTGCAACAGGATTATCACTTATAACTCTCATATCCTACTCCCTAGGCATCCACTGCAAGGGCGCATGCCCATCTCTCAGGCTATCCTCTGCAAAAAGGAGTGTTTCCACATGTCTAGAGGAAGGCCTATGTGACTGGTTGTCAGCCTTGTTACCAGTTGATCTCTTGACATTTCTCCCCATTACATTATTTTGACTTGTTTTGGGCCGCCGAATATGCTGCTGACAGGACATGCTAGTAAGAAACACCCTGTAGATGTGTTTTATGTTACCGCATTTCATCCTTTTGGGTTTTGCTCTAGAAATCCTGCTACACCATTACTGGATAAAATAGCTTAGTCTGCCTATGTTATGTGTTCAAAAAAGCAGTGTTGTAATATACAGGAGTATGTCATGAGGATACAATTGTCTAATTGTTTGACAAGGAACAACACAATAAGTCAGGTCCCTACAAGAAAATAAGAGAATTAAGATTTCATAAGTTGATTGTTGCCGGAACAGTGCCAGTTTCTGTTTTATAAATGCCAGAAATGTAATCAAATTATTGTGCCAAAATATTGGCTCCTATCATGGACTTGAGGGTTGACCAACCCATATGAATTACTTTGGTAGCATTCCTTTGCTCCTACTGCCCTACATTGCAGGGTAAGTGTTCCACAAGCTGATGAGAAGTGGTAATTATAATTGTGTTTAATGGTGGACTACCCATGCAAAGGCATGTGGACATTTAGATGTAGTTACGTAGATTGGAGTAAGTCGGTATGCACTGGGAATGTTGTATAAGTGATTAGATAATTGATGCCCACAGCTGGAAAACGTTGTACCTAACAAAATGTGATTTATGAGAAAAACATGAAAAATGCCCCTATCTGCAACAGGGAACTGTAAATATTATCCGAATTTGTTTGAACAAATGATTACCAAGTTCCAGAGGCGCCCGTCGAGGACACCAGCTGATGGCGCTTTGATGATACAACGTTTTACCATGGAAAACACAACTTTGACAATTTTGTTTGATACAGCGTTTTCCAGCTGTGGGCTTCAATTTCATAACAATGCGCGTCATTTTGAAGTGGTGTCAATTAAGTACTGTAGTTACTTTTGCAAGGTTACTTTTGTGGGCTTTTAAAGTATTAGCTTCTGTAGGCTATGGCCATCCTATAATGTATTTCTGGAACCTCCCATTTTTCACATTTCTACCAATGGGAAATGGACATCCCAGGTTACCAGCTGATGTAAAGTGATATTTTTGTAAGAATGTTATTACTTGATAAAACGCACTTGCTTATGGGAGTACAACATACCACAACAAATTTACATTTGAGAAATGCCAGCACCTGGGTAATAATTCCATTGCCAGTGGAATTATTTTAGCAGGGTGTGATAGGTCAGAAGGGCGTATGAGCCTGTAAGGGAATTTTACATGAGAGGGAAAAAACGTTTCATTATTTCAATATTCATTATAATTTTGCAACTTTTTTGTGCAGCAAACACACGTTTCAATGCAGATAAGATGTGTGCTGCACAAAAAAGTTACAAAATTATAATGAATATTGAAATAATGAAACGGTTTTTCCCTCTCATGTAAAATTCCCTTACAGGCTCATACGCCCTTCTGACCTGTCACCCTCGTCATGGGATCCATGTGTGAGTACCCCTTGGAGGGTTTGATGGAAGAGAGCTGTTGCACTCACACAACAAAAAAAGTGATCGGTGTCAGTCCTTGGTCGATATTGTGTTGTTTGGAATTGGGGAGAGGATGCGATAGGGGCAGAGCTTCCAGTCAAAAGTGGGAGGTTCCAGAAATGCATACTTGGATGGCAGTTGCCTATGATATTCGACCAAAACACGTAATTTATCTGAACAGCGAATTATAATGAATTACTTATTAGGAACTTCCCATTGGAACAGCTGTAATTGAAAGTCAATAATGGAAGAACATGTTTTTGTAGGTTTTAAAGAGAATGGGTCCACACAACCTAAAATTAGCAGCTAAAACTTTCCATAACCACTAAATGTAACTATATGAAAATAACCGCATAAAATAGTGCCAAAAATCATTGTATAATGATCAACATGCAAGGCTTTAATTTGAGATCAGGTATTCAGAATATATGAACTTGTTTTGTTAAGATTTTGTGTGTTTAAAGTGTACCTGGGGGGAAAAAGTGTCTACATGTACTGCCACACCCAAACTTACCTCAATGGATTGTTCCGCAACATTATATGTAAGCCAGGGACTTCTGTGTTGATAATTGATTGTTGGGAAATGTTGGTCCATTGTTGGACGTGGCTAATCAAAAATTGTTTTAAATACCATAAGTTATTCTAGTTTTATATGCTCCAGCCTATGGAGCACTTTTGTATTAGCCCTTACTAGCTGAAAGAACAGACGAAAACATATTTGTATGGGAAGTACTGTCTGTTAAAGTTGTTTTTTATGTTGTTTTTTTTTCTGTAGATTTCACATTTGGCAAGTGTGTTTGTGTTCCTACATGCTCAGGTTTTGGCTCAAGGAGTCCACTGGTCACAGGATGACCTACTGTAGTAAGAAACACCCTCCATGTAGCAACATGAATCCATCAGGAAATGTGTATAGGATTATCATGAATCTCAAACTGGAATTTCCTGTCATATTCCAAGTTGTGACTTTATGCCAGGCTATTTTCGCAATCCTTTAAATGTGCCTTGAATGTAGGGTACTGTTATTTTGGACTGCCACTTTAATAAAATAGTCCTGTGAATAGATTCAGCCAAGACCCCATCTTGACTGCACATGGGATGTGATGGTCAGAATATGTAGAAGAATATCTATTATTGCTTCAACCAAAAAATAGTGACTGTCACATATGGAATTAATAAGTACTATTCTCAGGATGAATAAACTCTGGTTAACCATTACATTCCATTTGTTCATCAGAGATTATACAGGAAGTCCTCAGGTTACGAAAAGGTATAAGCTCCTTGAACGTCTCTAGGTTGGCTGTAGGTCTGTAGCCCATTTGTAGGAATGGAACTGTGAAAGTCTGGTTGTTCATAACCTGGGGACTTCCTTTACATTTTATCTACAGGTGACATTTTGGTATTAGGCTCTACCTCATGATTGTGTGCATGGTCTGTCTGTTACAATATTGCACTGGTAGTTTGGGTTTTGCCATGGTTACTTGCAGTTTAAACCCAAAGAGTTTTGCTATTATATAATATAATACCTAGAGGAGGCACTCGGGCTGAAATGTGAGGCAGGCAACAATGCAGGCAACAATATTACCTCCAACAAGATGGCGGACGCCTGACATTATTGAACTAATTGTCGCCCAGTTGTCATTATTGGTTGTTGTCCCAGTTGCTAGACAACTGTTAGAACAACAATATTACCTCCAACAAGATGGCGGCTGCCTCAGCCTGTCTAATGGAAAAGGATAGGGAGTACCTCCTCTAGGTATTATATTATATAATAGCAGAACTCTTTGTTTAAACCAAATAGTTCTGCTATAATACAGGGTGTCCCTTACTAGGCGCCCTTCCATCCGGTAGTGCACTCATTGGCCCAAAAACAAGTCGTAAATGTAGGGAGGAGAAATGTCGAGGCAGTAACCGGTAACGAGATAAACGATGATCAAGATGAGGTCGCCCCTAAGACAATCGCTGCCACCCATCCACCGGCTTTTGTGCAGGAGGAGCAGCAATCGGTTTAGCAAGGTCGTCTCGTGCTCAGGGCGCAATGTCGGGTTCATATTCTGCCCCCTAGGCAACCCCTACACGTGAGGGAGTCGAACCGATTGCCGCTCCTCCCGCACAAAAGCCGGTGGGTGGGTGGCCGCGATTGTTTTAGGGGCGACTTCATCTTGATCATCGTTTATCTCGTTACCAGTTACTGCCTCGACATTTCTCCTCCCTACATTTACAACTTGGTTTGGGCCAATGAGTGCACTACCGGACGGAAGGGCGACTAGTAAGGGACACCCTGTATACATATCTAGAGAAATGACTCCCTGTCCTTTCCCCTTTCCCTGGCTGAGGCAACATGCAGCCACCATCTTTACTTGAGTCAAGATCGATTGTTGACACTTTTTATTTCTATGAAGTTCCATGGAGGTGCCATCGCATAGCAAAAGAAGGTCCCATTTTAAAAACTCTATAACTCAAAAACTTCCAGACATATCTGAATGGTTTAAGTTTTGAAATAACTTACTAAGGAAGGTCTGAAGTTTTGGTTTCGGCTTAGTTCGTTTCAATATGTGCTTCATTTGTCACTTGGCAGATAAAAAAGGAGGTATATGGTCTCGAGCCCAACCGGCACAATGACATTTGGGGTCACTGTTGCAATCCTATCCTGTAGGTGCTGGATATCTCTGATATTTACACCACAGACATTGTTCTTGATGATTCAAATAAAAAAGTGGCCTCATCCATGAAATAAACCTGCCATAGAAACATTTCATTTGTTCAGCCTCCCAGTGTGAGAAGTCTTCAATGAGAAGTTTCCCAATGCCTAGCCCCTCCAGAAGCCCATATTTTACCCCAATGGACTTTTTGTAGAGATGCATGTATGGTGAAAAGATTCGGCATCTCCAGCACCTACAGGAAAAGATTTCAACGGTAACGCTAGACATGCCTGAGAGGGTTAGGCACGACACTGATTACCTTATTTACATTTTTTGAGCTACAAATGGAGCTCATATCGAAACAAACTATGGTAAGACCGAAACCTTAGACATTTGTTAACATTCCAAAACTGAAATCATTTAGACATGTCTACAGATTTTTGAGGTATAGGGTTTGAAAAATGGGACATTCTTTTTCGATGACCCTGTATAATACCTAGAGGAAGTACTCCCTATCCTTTTCCATTAGCCAGGCTGAGGCATCTAGGTCATATTGTTGTTCTGACAGTTGTCTAGCAACTGGGACAACAACCAATACCGTAATGACAACACTGGGACAACATTTTTTTTTTTACGTTACCCCGTGATAGGGCCCGAGGCCCTTATAGGGGGGTAAAATACCACCATTTTTCCTTCAATTTTTCTGATTTTTCTTCTAACTCCGGTGCAAGGATGAAAGGACATGGGGTAGGGATGGGGATTTTTTGGGGAGGGAACATGGGTGCAAGTGCAGTGTCAGTAAAAGGGTCATGTGCTGTTCCCCAGGAGGTTAGGTTGCCAGACACCTCCTAGGTGCAGGTCAGAGACCCTCCTGACGCAGGTGAAAGGAAAGTACCCCAGGCGGGGATCGAACCTGGGGCCTTTCACTCAGCAAGCCGAGACGTTACCATCTCGGCCATCTACACCTCCCCTCTGGGACAACAATTAGTCCAATAATGTTAGGTGTCCGCCATATTTACTTGGGTCATATTTTTGCCTGCCTGACCGTTTACCCCGAGTGCTCTTTCTAGGTATTATATACAGTCACTCTTGATACAGTATATTATAGCAGAACTCTTTGCGGACGCCTGCCTCATGTTTTACCCCAAATCGTTTCTCTAAGTTTATTTTGCAGAACTCTTAGGTTAGGTTAGAACTTATCATAAAGGGAATTGCAATAAGTTACCAAGTTAATGGCCTATTTCCACTGCAGTATTGGACTGGACAGATCAGCCCCCAGTCACTCCCTATACCAGTACATTGCTACGCCCGTGAGCGTAGCTGATCTCCCCCACCGAGGGGGGTTGGCCACGGACGGCGCTAGAGTCAAGTGCCTAGATGGTGATGCCTTACCTAGCGGCCAACTCTTAACCATTTTGGTTGACTCTGACTGGCTGGGGTAGTATAGGAGGCCTTTACTACTCCAGCCAATCGGAGTCAACCTAAATGGTTCAGAGTTGGCAGCTAGGTAAAGGCCCATACACACTGCGCTTGTTTACATGAGTCATGATTGGTCCGCAGCGTCAATACAACCAAAGACCAAAACCGTCGACGGCCTGTGTGTATGGGCCTTGACATGTCGTTGATTCCAGGAAAAGTTTTAAAATCGCACATTTTTGAGTCTAAATGCCCGAAATTGAGGATTTTTTGTTTTTTTTACATTGTTGTCTCATCTACGGCCATTGTTACCACGACAACAGATGGTGCTCCTGTCCTCCCCAAATAACCATTCCATAATCAACAAACAAAACCATGGAACACTGCCCCTTGGTATAGGGTTCCACAGATGTGAACTATTCCGGGGAGGTGTGGTGGCCGAGATGGTAACGTCTCGGCTTGCTGAGTGAAAGGCCCCAGGTTCGATCCCCGCCTGGGGAACTTCCTTTCACCTGCGTCGGGAGGGTCTCTGACCTGCACCAAGGAGGTGTCTGGCAACCTAACCTCCTGGGGGACTGCACATGGCGTTTGAGACATTGCACTTGCACAAGTGTCCCCTCCCCAGCAATCCTTATCCTTACCCAATCTCCTTGATTCCTTGCACCGGAGTAAAGTTAAGAGGAAAAAATTGGAAAATAAAGGTTCACATGCGATATACCCCGTAAGGGGTGAAAGCATTACCCACAATTTATTATATTTATTATTATTATTAGATGTGAACTATTCCTGCAGCGAGAGCGACCAGAACGGGCATTCCACATTCCGTCCCAGTCCACAGAACAGAACAGAACTGGTACAGGTCTCACTGTCAGTCAGACTTGGAGTCCATAGAGGTCAGTTGGCAATACAGACATCTCTTTACTCATCAATCCTGCTCCAACTAAACCCTCATGTAACGACACTGTAAAAAAGGAGCTTGCCAGCAAATCCAGATAAATCCACTCCGGGTCGAAAATAATCTGGATACGCTGGAAACATGCTTCACCCAATGCCTTTCTATTGACATGAAGTTGCAAGTGAAACCAGACATTTACACCGAATGCGAGCCGTGGGAAAATTGCCCTTTCAAGCAGACCCGGATATATCCGAAAGTGGTTTCCAAGCAAAAGCATATAAATCAAGTGCACATAAAGCTAATGCCATAATTTTAATGCAAAATCAGATATGTCCATTTTTGGCGGTGCCATGCCTCAACAATCACCATACCGATATATGGTGATTCTTGAGATGGGGCATTGTTAAAAGATGGATATATACAATTGTTTCTGCAATCATAATGGCAACCCCGATAGCATACTGCACATCTAGTTTCCAAGCAAAAGCAAATTAGTCTCAATTCACATATAGCTGATTTTCATGCAAAATCAGATGTATCCATTTTTAACAATGCCCTACCTCCACAATCACCATACATTGAAGTAAAACAATTGTGTCTACATAATGGCAACCCCTGTAGCATATTGCACATGACAACTTCAATCTCACTTTTGCCACCAGAATTGAGAAATCACTTATTGGCTCCTCCTGAAAAATGGCAAATTGTGGATTTATCTGGATTTGCTGGCAAGCTCCTCAAATATAACACTATGCAACACGATACTTGTCCATAGAAATTCATCGTCATATTCATGTAGTGAAGATGATGATGATGATGAATGTTGCTGACAGGGAATCAATATATGCTAGCTGGCCACAGAAATTTTGCTTGAAGTATTTATTAGCGTCATCTTAGTATGCTAAAAAACAAATGTCCGATTCATCCTGCAAAGTGCAAACAGACTACATCTAAGAAAGAACAAAATAATTCCACTCTCAGCGTACGTTTTTAAAAGTTGATCCCCACTTATGTACACAGTGCTGTACAAGACAATACAGAATTAAGTGTTATGCACCACATTACTGAGGATAATATTTGTCGAGACATACTGGGTTCAGTGGGGCTTAACGTCGGCCTATTTCTGCCTCTAAGGCACAACACCGACGCCAGGGGGTGGTCCTCCTCCTGGAAATTTGGCCACTCTGGGGATCTTTAACGTGCACTCGTGCAATGTCACAAGCACACGGGACCGACGCCTTTACTTCTCCTCCGAGGAAGGCGTACTCTCACTTTTCTACCACCCGGAGAAAAGTCACCAACCTCGGCCGGGTTCGAACCCACAACCTTGGGACCAGAGGCAAGCGCGCTAACCACTAGTCCACCAAGGCCGGCTGTTGTCGAGACATACTCTCCAATTCACATAAGTCCGAAATTTTTGGATATACATACGTACGCCCAAGGGCGTTAGCCTCGGCAAAATTAGTCCCCGGTATCTATGGCTTTCTTGAAGAAACAGTGCTGGTACATGTAATTCAAATGCCTAATTATCATGGGCAGCCCATGCGGTAGCTGCAGTGCTATACACAAACTGCACATTTTGTTGTGAGGAGCGGTAGGCCCCAGCATGGGGGCACTACTTTCGGGTGTATCCAAAAAGGTTCAGACTTATGTGAATTGGAGTATAAATGCTTCCAATCACATGTGCAAGTTTGACATATATCATTGTAAATTATTGCAAACTATGTTCGCAAAATCTGACATTATCTTGCACAGAAACATTATGCTCTTGCATTTTTTATCATGGTTTGGAAAGAATGTCACCAAAGCAAGCACCACTTTCATGAGTTACTTTGATATTCTCAGGCTGAGGTCATGCTTGCATGATGGTTCATTACTTCCATGGCTCAGATCATCAGTCATTATTATTATTACAGGAAGTCCCCCGGTCTACGAACAAGGTTACGTTCCTGAAAATGTCAGTAAGTTGGATTTGTACGTAACTTAGGATCACTGTCGAGGAACAGAGCATATACATATACTCATATAGAGCATAAAGATGCTGCTCCAAAGACTTGCTTACCTCATTTGTGTTTGAAGTTTACACACGCAGAAGAACGTAGTTTCTCAATTATTTATATTTCTGTTGAACTTGGTGTCAGTCTACATATGCAGAAGTGATTGAACGTAGAGGAATAATTATTATAAATCATCCTTATAGAGAGCCTTATTGGGAGTCCATTCGTAAAGTAATTTGTCGTTCATAAACCTGGGGTTTCTTGTATTACACTCGTCTGTGTTCCAGTATGAATTCACATGTGATATTTCAAAATATTTGGACTGCGAAATTTTTCCTGGCACACCTCACAATGAAATGGCCTCTCTTCAGTATGAATTCGCATGTGAGTTTTCAAATACCTTGCAGTAAGCAATGTCTTCAGGCAAATATGACAGCGATGCTTTTCACTGTGAGTTAACTTGTGAATTTCCTATATTCATGCAGATGAGTACGGTACGAAATACGCTCGTAAGTTCTTGCATATTTTGCATGCATGTGGATTTCTTATTGTAGTGCTTCTTGTTCTTTCCTTTTGGATTCCGCCCTTTTCTCCTCCACCTTCAGCTGTATCTTGCACTATCTCAAACGTGAATCAAGTTTAGTGCATTTTATATCACAATTTCAGCATGATTAGCCTACTATATATAATTATAATACCGCGCTAATAAGAGAGGTCGTGCTGGCAAACATTATAAAATTACATTCTTCAAGGTGATACCAGCTCTTGGTGATACTCATCATGATAGCAGATGGAGTTAAAGGAGAAATATTAGGTTGCCTAAATTAATTGTTAGTTTTGTTAGACAGCTCATACTAAGCCTTGCTCATACCAGGCAAAACCGTGGGGAAACCATGCTCGGCCAATGGTAAATTTTTGCTAACGTTCGACCGTCCTGCCATCTAGCGGACCATCATAGCCTAGGCCAAGCCATATCACTCGGCAATTAACTTTCAGAAAGGAAGGTGCTGTTGAGGCAATAATAGGCAATAGGACTCGGCCCGCTTAAGTGGTACAGCCGTGGGTACAGCTGACAGCCTGACACACAGGCTGACAGCTCCGGAACTATCCGTTCCGTTCAATTGTTTGTTTATTGTTTATTGCGATTTAGTTCTGTGCAAAGATACTAAGCATCTTTGGTTCTGAGAACAGGTCCTGAGGGTTTAGTCGCGTTCTTTGTAAAGATGAATGCCCGGGAGAGGGAGAAATACATAGAGGAGTATGACTACGCCTTCTGCGATGATTTCACCAAGTACGAGAAGCTCACCAAGATTGGCCAGGGAACTTTTGGGTAGGTTGGTTTTCATTCATTTTTTACCTCCAGTAAGTAGCCTCAAGTTTTGGATTAACTTGGTACGTGAATGAATGGTGGGGGAGTGATGCGGGGTGTCACTCTCTGGTTTAGTTTGCCACACGGTCTGTCGTCTGTCAGTTATCACTACAATGAGAATCCGGAATCCCCAAAATCAGCCTTATGTGACACTAGCAGCTCCTCTACTAGCAACAGAAGTACTAGCATCCGTATCTTATGCTTGCAACATAATTATACTGTATACTGTTGCAAGTATAATATACATATGGTATGCACATATACTTCTCTTGCTAGGAGAGGAGCTGCCAGTGTTACCGTTGCACTATCAACTTAGAGTATTCTTGGAATGTCCTAGACTAGTAGGCTTACTTGTTACTGATGGTGAGGGGCGGAGGTAAACAGGTAATGCAAGGAGCTTCCCGGCACAGCTTTATGCTTGGGACTGTACGACTGCAAATCTGAGCCGACTTTTGGATAGGAGGGAACACATGTACTAAGAGAAACATGTTTTCTTGTACAAAGTGCTTTTCACTAGTGAGAATGGAAAAAAGGAAGAGTTTGTGTGTACATTCTCCTATTATGCAAGCAATTACTAATTCAAAAATCAGATGTTTTTCTAAATATTTTCATACAACTGGGGCTAAATTGGTTCATTTTAAAGTGGCATTTAAATGTGGTGTATAAATGAGACCTCTGGGGGAAAACAATCAAGTACAATTTCTTGTCAAAAATGAGTTACATATTCCATGCGATAGTTTGACTTGAGTTTGGGCTGGGTGCGGCAAAGTCCGGTAGCGTTTGTTACCGAGTGTGGAGCTTGGCCTGAGTGCGTTTAGGCTGGGTGTACTTGGGCTGAGTGCGGCCAAGACCAGATGTCTTTGTTCGCATATGCTCCTGGGCTGAGTGCGTTTAGGGCTGGTGTGATTGTTACGGGGGTGTGCTTGCGCCGGTGCGCTTGGGCCTGGTATATTATTTCTCAGGTGCACTTGGGCTGGATACGGTTAGGCCTATGGTCCGGGATCGTTGATTGTTGTGAAGAGGCATGTAATAATAAATAATAATAATAATAATAATAATTTGGGTTAGTGCACCGCCCATTGCTGGGC
Organism: Catajapyx aquilonaris; assembly: GCA_000934665.2. NCBI lineage: Eukaryota > Metazoa > Arthropoda > Diplura > Dicellurata > Japygidae > Catajapyx > Catajapyx aquilonaris. Next base: position 12,396 of record JYFJ02005925.1, read on the forward strand.
ATCTGGCACGGTACCTTTATTTGCTTTTAGGTGTACAGCTACATTTTTGGTCCTTTTCCGTAATGCCCGGGTACCGCGAGCGATAGGGGATGACAGGAGGGGAAGTGCAAGTGCAATGTCTCAATAGTGGTACATTTTGTGAACTCCCCGGGTGGATTAATCTGACAGAAATTCCACCCGAGACGAAGGCAGAGACTACCTAACTCTGCATGAGATGAAGGGGGTGTCCCCGGGCTGGGATTGAACCCGGGACCTTAACATACGTGGGCGCATACGTTACCGCAGCGCCACTTCACCTCCCTTTGTGAAGAGGCATGTAGCACCTTCAGGTCAGCCTCGTGAGATATATCCAGGGCGATTACCAATTTCACAAGTGAAATACAATGATTTTCAGAGCCTCATCCCATTGATACCCAGGGTAATCGACATTTTTATGTGGACCTGCCCTTTGTCACATGTGGTGAAGGCAACGGATTTCTTAGAGTGAACAGACACGCCCCCCCGGGCGAACCAGTGGGGTCGCCTGTATGACCGTGCGTCACAGTAAGGTTGCCAGGTGAAATACATAAATGTAATTAACATGTGTATTTTTAAAAGGAATTCGACCGATATCAATTATTTGGTTCTGATATAATTAATGAACACTAAAGCATTATTTAGAATAGCGTTATTAGTTACTAACGCGAAAAATTAAAATCAGCAACCTTGCCACATGGGGACTACTTTCAAGGCGAGAGACAAAAGAGCATCGAGATCCGTGCCCGCGTAATTTCGAAGCATTGTTCGAATCCAAGGCAACGGTGTTCGAATCTCTTCTTTTCACTTCTTTTCGGCGCGCATAAGCACCATCAGAATAAGGTGTCCGGCTCTGGCGGAGGGATACATGTTGTTATGGTGCCAAAGTGGTGGGGGGGAGAAGTTGGGAAGGAGGGAGGAGGGAGGAGAGAAGTTTGTTTGGGGGCGGGGCCATGGGCCCAGCAGTTCACTCTAAGAAATCCATTGCCTTTACTGATGTCGATTAAATAAAGACCAATGATGACAACAATATTGGTTTTAATTGTTGCATGTACCCCATGGTATGTATCAACAGTTCAAAAAGAATTGTCCCTGAGCGTCGAGCGGGCAGCCACAAGTCAGGATGAAAACTGGTTCCTTTCATCCTGACGCGTGGCTGCCCACTCGACGCTCAGGGACAATTCTTTTTGAAATGTTGATACCATTAATAATGACTTTTAAATCAACGTTGGGATGTACACAAGAATTATTGTGATGGGTCTTCAAAGTTGGAAATTGCAATATCTCAGTTTCAAAAGAGATGGACGATCATTTCCCCCCTGAGGTCTTCAAATGTACACGCCTTGGTCCAAAGTGTGGGAAGATCTGCTTGGTACTGAATGGGTTAACCATAAATTAATGTATCGCTTTCATTTCTTTCCAGAGAGGTGTTCAAGGCAAAACACAAGAAGACCAAGAAGCTTGTTGCCCTGAAGAAAGTGCTGATGGAAAATGAGAAGGAAGGGGTATGAAACATGTATTTGGTATACCTGATGCATGTCAGATATTGCTTGAATTGATGGATTGTGATGTTTTAACCCTCTTATTTCCAACCCACCATCATGTACAGTGCTGGACATTAATTCTGTTGCACTGCTAGTGACATTTTCCGAGGTCGCAGAAGTCTATATCAAAGTGATATAGTGCGAGCTGTGCGAGTAAGAAATGGTAGGCCTTGGATGACGTCACCAGCTGGGGGCAATGGAGAAAAAGGCTTGCCCCCAGTCGGTGATGTCACCCAAGCATGTCCATTTCTTACTCTCACGGTCCACACTCCATCAATTCAGTTTGCACTCCCAATTTGCTTTGCACTTCTGCATCGGAAAATGTCACTAGCAGTACGGCAGAATTAATGCCCAGCACCAGCCCCCAGTCACTCTCCCTCTTTTCGCGTGAGCTACCTGTTCTCCCCCACTGAGGGGGGTTGGCTACGGTCGGCGCTAGAGTCAAGTGCCAGTACAGGTAGCGCCTTACCTAGCGGGGCAATTCTGAACCATTAGGGTCGACTCCGATTGGCCGGAGTCTGAAAGGCCTCATGTGGAGAGCCGTGGCCCAAGGAGGCCTTTAAGACTCCAGCCAATCAGAGTCGACCCTAATGGTTCAGAATTGCCCTGCTAGGTAAGGGGTCCTCCATATACCACGTGACCGTTTTGGGGGGAGGGGGGGGGNGGGTCTGCTGATATACCACGGTTAGTCACGGGGGGGGGGGTCGGCGAAAATTCACGTGGTATCTCTGAACACAGTGAATTGGCACACATGGGAGCTTTTGCAGATGCACATGGGTTCAAAATAACCTAAAATTCGAAATCAGCGACCCCGAAAACATGGGGAGACATATTTTTACGTGCTTAAACAGTTTTAGTTGAGGAGCTATCAATTTCGATCGCGTTTTTTCTGATAACATTGACATTTTAAAAAACCACGTGAAACAGAGGGGGGGAAGGGGGGTCCAAAAAGTGGCCAAAAATCGGTCACGTGGTTTATGGACGACCCCTAAGGGGCCACCTATACTGGCACTTGACTCTAGCGCCGACCGTGGCCAACCCCCCCTTGGTGAGGGAGAACAGCTAAGCTCACAGGGTTAGCAATGTACTGGTATAGGGAGTGACTGGGGGCTGCCCAGCACTATACCAGATAATGGTACAGTCTTTCAGAATTAAATTAGCGAGATTGAAAGTGATAAATGCAAGATGTGTGCAAATCTTGGTCATCGATAAATTATGAAACTACACTGAGGCACTAATTCCCGACTGTGTAACATTGCCCTAGCCTCATTGCACATCTTCTATCCTAGTGAAATATATTCATCTTAATTTTTTAAACATGTTAAATATTTGAGATTTTTAATGGGGCAACTTGATCTGGGCGCAACAAGCTACACAAAAAGAACAACTTGAGCAATATAAGTGATAACTAAAAACGACCCACGAACTTGGAACACCCTGTATTTGCGTCAGTGATCATTTCCTTCTTCATTGGTGTTGATTCATTGCTATATGATTTTAAAGCCTGTAAGTGATTCATGTCTGTGCAGTACTAGAATTTTAAAATGATTCATGCTTAAGTGTAGAACTTGGTAGGGGTCATTTCTGGGCTACATTTCCAAGTTAAATAAGCAGACAATACCAAAAAGCCAGTGACATCCTCATTTCTCTTTATGTGCAGTTGACTTTGCCATGTTGCAAAGTTTAAGTAGGTGGTTTGTATCTTGTTAAGAGCCAGTCAGTTGATCTTGTCTTATGGGAACATGGCTATAAATGTGAGTGCAACGTCATTAACCAGAATTTTATTTGCAGTTCCCGATTACAGCACTTCGGGAAATCCGAATCCTGCAACTTTTGAAGCATGAGAATGTGGTCAATCTGATAGAGATCTGTCGCTCAAAAGGTATGGGATCAGTGCTCAATGTGACTTCAACTTTTGACTTAATATTATTCTTTAGCAACTCAGAACAACCGTTTCCGGTCAACATTCTACTTAGTGTTTGACTTCTGCGAACATGATTTGGCTGGCCTTCTGTCAAACGTAAATGTGAAGTTCAGCCTGGGTGAAATCAAGAAAGTGATGCAGCAACTTCTGAATGGGCTTTACTACATACATAGCAACAAGGTAAGTTGAAGGCAGCTTAAGGGCCAGTTGCACCAGTGCAAGATTCAGGTTCACGTACAGGTCTACCCTTGTTATTACTTGTTGGTAGCAAGGAACTAACAATTTAAAACAAGAGCAGACTCATTCCTGAATCTGCCTCTGGAGCTGGTGCAACTAGGGCTTAGTTAAATGTGTTTGAGAAACCACTCCATGTAAAAGTGAATATTGTATCAAATACAAGCCAATATACAGGGTGTTCCAAGTATGTGGGTCATTTTTAGTTATCGCTAATATCACTCAAAGTGGTTATTTTTTGTAGCTCTTTGCTCCTTGATCCAGGTCCCCAACTATTCCCACATGGTTGAATACAGAAGTTGATATACACTGTTTCTTACTACAGTATGTCCAATGGCAGTCAGGGTATTCCTTGGTCCAAAACAAGTTGAAAATGTAGGGGAGAGAAATGTCGTGAGACCAACCGTTGAAGACATAGGCAATGGTGGAGATTTGCATGCCCCTGAGACAAATCTTCCACCCACCCAGAAGCTTTTCTGTGGGAAAGGGAGCAGACCACTCTACTCTTATCTGTAATGGTTGTGTAAGTGTCAGGATGTGATCCTGATATTGATGACTGGGAAAACAGGTGACCTTGCCAAATTCCCATTAGTTCATCCTGCACAAACTGTAATGACCGCATATCTGGGCAAACTCAATGGAAAATGGGGGATTGAAATAGCATAGAGTGCAAAGTGTGTGTAAGTGTACTCTGCATTGGTGAACATTGACATCCTCTTACTCTCTCCAGACATATTTTGTATTGTGTATGCTCAAATGCCCAATATTGATAACCAGTCAAATTCATACTTGTAGCCCATACCCTTGCAGTAAGACTGGACCAGCCCATGGACACTTCTATCCCAGCGCAATAGAAAAGGCCGATCCGTTATTCCTTCCCGCAGCGGCGCTAGTAAAACAATGGAATCTCGCTGTGCGTGTCGTTCATTCGCCATAACAACTATAGCGACGATAGCGACCCTCCTCCCGATTACTAGGTTTATCAGCGACCCCCCTCCCGATTACTACCGATCACGGTCTTAGCTACCGATAGCGTATACCAAGATGGCCGCAATATGGAGATGTTCACATCATGGCCACCTCCAGTCAGCGCCACGGCGGGAATGAGTAACGGAACGCAAAATGGCGGCGAGTTTCCCGACCTCTCCTTCTAAGACCGTGGACTGGACCCACCAAATACTTTTCATCATGTAGCATGCATCATTTAAGTATGGATATGAGCCTTTGCTGTTCTGAATGCAGCACACGTTTCAGTGGGGCTAGTACATTATTAGCATTAATTACTTGACTTTAGGCTCTCCAAGTGGAGTATAGTTGTTTTTTTTTCCCCAACAGATTACTGTGTCTCTTGCTCTCAGTCCAGAAATCTTCGCCATGGCATTAGTTGTACATTGCAAAAACTGTACTTGTTAGTGACGACAATAATAATAATAATATCCGGGTAGTGCTTGGCCTTCTCGGCATATAGCACGGACCTTTATTTGTACGATGTACATATTTGGAACCTAATTATTGAAGCGCCCGGGCCCACGGGCAGGATGACAGGAGGGGATGTGCAAGGTGCAGTGCAATGTCTTAATGTGGCCATTTTTAGTGAACTCCCCCGGGTGGTTTAGTCTGTAGGAAATACCACCCGAGACGAAGCCAGAGGTGACCCAATGAACTCTGCACGAGATGAAGGGGGTGTCCCCGGGCTGGGATCGAACCCGGGACCTTAACATCCGTGGGCACATACGTTACCGCAGCACCACTCCGCCTCCCCTTTAGTGACGACAATGTCCAAGTGGACTATCTCGCAATTGCGGGGATGTTTTGAGCACCTCTGTCTCTTTCCCCAGTGCTCTGGAGGTAATAAACAGTCAATCTAATTCAGATTTCACTGAACTTCAATACCCCTTCTTCCATTTAGTTTGCCCAAATAGTCCGGGCCCTAAGCGCAAAAATCAGGCCTAACCTTGCATTTTGGGATAAGAAGGTGCCACTTGGCACATATGTTCCTTAGGCCTCTAGGAGCAATTCCAGAGTTGCAGGCAACTGATCGGCCCCTTAGGTCAGGAGTTATGCGGTGTTGCCAACCTGGTCCGGAACCTAAGCATAACCGCATAACTCGTGATCTAAGGGGCAGATCAGGTCCCTCCAACTCTCAAATGGAACCTCTAGGCCTGGGGAACATTCTTGCCAAAATCCCAAAATGCAAAGTTTAAAAATGGTTCAAAACGCTTAGGTCCAGGACCAGGTTGGCAACACCGCATAACTCCTGACCTAAGGAGCCGATCAAGTGCCGCCATGTCTCAAACGACTCCTACAGGCCTAGGGAACATATGTGCCAAGCGGCACCTTCTTATCACAAAATGCAACGTTAAAAACGCTCAGGTCATCCCCGGCCATGTTGGCAGCACCGCATAACTCGTGCCCTAAGGGGCCGATCAGTTGCCTGCAACTCTGGAATTGCTCCTGTAGGCCTAAGGAACATATGTGCCAAGTGGCACCTTCTTATCCCAAAATGCAAGGTTAAGACGCTTAGGGCCCAGACTAAAAGATGCATTTACAGTAGAACCCTGTTTATCCAACCTCTGATTATCCGACCGTCCCACTCCAGCAATAAAGGTATGTTTTCTCATCAAATACTGTAATGCAGGCGTACTAATCATTTGTTTTGTATTGCCTTAGTTTCATTTCAAACAGCAGAGTGTGTACGTAAAAGAACAATATTTCACTATTTCTTAGAAAAGCATAATATTGTACATTATTTCATTATTTTTTATGCTTTTTGTTGTTTTCCTTTGCTCCTTGGATTATCAGACCTTTTCTGTTATCCAACAATGCCCCAGTCCTGTGGGTGACGGATAATCATGGTTCTACTGTATTTTCAAAGTCTGTGTAGGATGAACCAATGGGAATATGGGAAGGTCACCTGTTATTCCAGACATAATCTGGATCACATCATGACACTTAGACAACCACTGCACACAAGGGAGTACCGCAGTTTGCTGCCTTTCCAACAGAAAAACTATAGCGTTTGTCTCAGGGGCACGCAAATCTTGATCGTAGTCTACCTCAATGATTGCTCCCTCAACATTTCTTCCCCCTACATTTTTGACTTATTTTGGGCCATACTAGCTGTTGGCCATACTAGTAAGGAACACCCTGTATAATAGGGCACCTGGATCCAGGCGCCACAAGCTATGAAAAAATAACAGCTTCGAGCAAAATTTACTATGACTAAAGCGACCTGCATACTTGGAACACCCTGTATTGTATGAGAAGGTGGCTGTCAAGCTAGATACGGGCCACTGCATACAAAGTGGCGCATGAAATTTTTTGAACCAATACTGAATAACTCAACTTTTCAGATCCTACATCGAGACATGAAGGCTGCCAATGTCCTGATCACCAAAAATGGTGTACTTAAACTGGCGGATTTTGGGCTGGCCAGGGCATTCAGTGTCAACAAGAACAACCAGCCCAATCGCTATACCAACAGAGTTGTAACACTCTGGTACCGACCACCTGAGTTACTGCTTGGTGAGCGCAATTACGGTCCACCAGTGGACATGTGGGGCGCTGGCTGTATCATGGCTGAGATGTGGACTCGTAGCCCAATCATGCAGGTGTGTGTCAGTAACTTGTCCTTTACAGTGTCGGGTGGGGGGTGAGTGGGGGGAAGCAGCAAATTATTAAGGGTGTGTGGACGTCACATCATTAAGAGTAAAAAGACATCAGTAACCACACAAAACATCAAGTCATGACATCAGCCTTATTCAATCAGGCATCTTTTTTGGGAGATTTTGTCATAAGGAATAACCTGCTGGCCTTTTGTTACTGACTTGTAATGGTCAAAAATTTGTTCATAGTTCATATCCCAGGTTGATCAAGAGGGCTACATCAGTTTGGGTTGCAGCTGATAAACTATTATTTTCTATGCCATCTATGTGTACTGGGGGGGTCTGGTACGTAATACCGAAAGACATAATACAGACATAATAAATTTCCGACAGCTTTATTACCGAAAATATACACAGAACATATACCTTTCCACTTTTTTCCCGTCGGTATTTTATCCCGTCCGGTATTTTTTCCGTAGGTATTAGACCCGGGACCGGTACTGGGGGCTGTGAGGATGATCATCAGCATCTTATAACTTTTTTACTTGATCACTCTTGATACAATGGCATGAACAGTACTGTCTGGTAGTGGTGACCTCTGACTCGGTATGTGTCATATGACTTGGAAAACTCCAAGAGCCTAGTCACAGGCTTTGCATTGTAACATTACCTTCACTGGCAGTCTGTTCTAAGGCCAACCCATGTACTTGCCCAACACCAATGAACAGTGGCGCACCCAGAAAGATCCCATGGGTGTGAATGGGGAGACGCCTGAAGCTTTCCCAGACAAATACTTGGTCAGAGGCAACCATCAGTGCACAATATTTTGTGTTAAATGGACTTCACACAGTCATGATTATCACGCCTATATCCTGCTCCATAGGCATCCCCCGTAAGACACATGTGTCGATCTATCAGGAGATCTCCCTGTTGCCGCGTGTGTTTAGGGGTAGGCCAATGTTTCTGGTCTTCTATCTGGTTACCAATTGGTCCCTCGACATTTCTCTCCCCTACATTTTAGACGTGGTTTGGGTCAAGGAATATGCTGCAGGGGGAATGACCTGCTAGTAAGAAACACCCTGTTTAGAACACTGCATTCTTTGTATCTTATTAGAATAGTTCCCAGTTTATAATTTCAAATAGAAATTTTGAAAGCCAGGTACACATGATGGGGAAAAATGAAGGGGCAACAGTAGTTCACTCTCATTGTTTCCAATTATTACATAAGGGGAAAAGAGGTGAATTTTTTTCCTATTTATGTCAGTGGAAACTGCATGACAGTATAGATATTCTTTTGTATACATTCCTCTATATTTAAATTCTGACCTGGATTTGAACAGGGCAACACTGAGCAGCAACAGCTGACCTTGATCTCCCAGTTGTGCGGCTCGATCACACCTGATGTGTGGCCTGGAGTGGAGAACATGGAACTCTACAACAAGCTAGAGCTGCCTAAGGGACAGAAACGTAAGGTGAAGGAGCGGCTCAAACCTTATGTGAAAGACCCGTACGCATGTGATTTGTTGGACAAGCTATTGACCCTGGATCCATCACGTCGCATTGACAGTGACTCTGCACTGAACCATGACTTCTACTGGACCGACCCTATGCCTTGTGAACTAGGAAAAATGTTAGCCCAGCACGGACAGAGCATGTTTGAGTACCTTGCCCCCCCAAGACGACCTGGGGGTCATCTACGCCCACATCCTCACCAGATGGGCCAGGCACGACCAAACGCAGCAGTTATGGATAGTGGTTATCAAGATCGAGTGTTCTAAGGAGTTTGTTAGGTTCTATTTTTGTGAACAGCATGTATTTTGTGTTTATGTACCTGGAAAGAATTACACGTTATTCATAGCATTTCCAAGAGTAACATGGATTTGTTTGGTTTTTTCATGGATGAAGGTGGAAAGCGTTGGTGGAATAAATGGTATGCCAGAGGCCACAACAGAAACTGACGCTATTTAAAATCTTAGCATAAAAGGATCCCTTTCAGAATCTTTTTGTTCTGACTGCCACAATTTTTAGTTACCGATGTAAATAAAAATGTCGGTTGAAAATGGAAACTCAATTTCGTTCTATCTATTCTGGTATTACAAATATCCACATCAAAAATTCTCCATCTTGCAATTCTCACTTTAATATCATGACATGAGATGGCAATGACAACAACAACATGGTTAGTGCAGTGCCCTCTTTGGGGGTCTGTAATGGTACCTTTTATTTTTTGCTTTATGGTGTACAAGCATGGAGGGGAGGTGCTAGTGCAAGTTGTTTGTGCTGTCCCCTGGATGGTTAGTTGAGTGGAAATCCACCTGTCGCGAAGCCATAGATCAGTGGTTCCCCACCGGG
>JYFJ02005926.1:0-22035 GCA_000934665.2 Catajapyx aquilonaris
CCCCCCCACGGTCACCTCCTTTCGAATCCAACATCATATGCAGTATCCACGATATTTCTACTGATACAGATGTGAACTCAATTCACAATAGGGTGTAATAATACCAGTAGGGTCATATCCTGGGGAGTATCATTTATTGTAGAGGGGATCATTTGGTCTCTACAATCTAGCCACTGACCATAAGATATTCTGCCTCTGATATACAGGGTGTATCAGAGTCATCAGGTTGAACGGGTTTTTAGCCTTGCTGGTTGCACTGAAAAAGGCGCTCTCATGCTACACCGGCGGAGTACTGAACACACCACTGTACAGTAGTACACTACTTCATTCAGTATCCTGCCGGTGTAGCATGAGAGCGCCTTTTTCAGTGCAACCCGCAAGGCTAAAAACCCGTTCAACCAGCTTCAAACACGTTCAAACCCTGCACTCTTGCCTTGCATTTGCCGTGCCGCCAGGTTCAATTCAAACAGAAAGGACGTGACATCACGCCATACGGCCGTAATAAATAAATTGATTACTGCCGTATTTCTAATTCTTTTATAAAACCGACCGGGGTAGTCGCCACCTGCGATTTTTCCCCACCCCCTCGCGTGCGCTTGACCCGTGACTCTGATACACCCTGTATAGTATAGCATATCCTGGAAGATTTGTATCCAACTGCAGAAGCAGTGCAGAGGGAAAGTCTGGTCTCTCTCATTTGATAAGGACACACATGCCACTAGATCATGGCTTACTTTTGGTTCACTGCTCTGCTCTGACGGCCCAAGTTAAAACCCTGCATCTTCGAAAATCACGTAAATGGAGATAAATACACCACTGCACTACTCTTTGCAAGCCACCCTGTTGGTACAAAGCCTGTAACTGTAGGAGCAACCCTTGCAAAGGTTTGGTCAATTGAAATCATACACTTCCATTATATGATAACTAGCTGCGATACCCGGCATTGCTCTGAAAGAAATGAATGGAAAGCAAGCTGAAAAGGACAGGCAAAAAAAATACATGTAATTAAGAATCTGGATATATATCGATATGAATAAAGACGTCTGGATATATCTGGATATGAAAATTGATATAGTACGAGGGGTGTTCAAGTCATTCCAGGACTTTTTTTTTTAACAACTCATACACAAGTGACACAGGTGTCAAACTTATACCACACCTTCCTTCAACTGTCTTGTATGTTCAGTCAAGGGCCAGTCTCCGTAAACAGTAATGTGTGAGAGAGAAAAAAAATGGCGTCGGATGGTGTCAGCGCCGTAGTGGGACAGCGCGTTATCGTTAAGTTTCTGGTAGCGGAAGGCATCAAAACATGGGATATTGTCACCAGACTAAGGAGACAGTATGGGGAGGATACCCTGAGCAGATCGGTGGTGTACGAGTGGGCTGCACGATACAAAGGCTGCCGCAAAAGTGTGCTTGATGATACGGGACATGGTGGGTCGGCACCGAGTGTGGTGACGCCACCGAACATCAAGCATGTGGAGGGTTTAGTGCTCAGTAACCGTCGCGTTAACTGTTCGTGGACTTCTGCAGATGACAGGAATCAGTTGTGGCAGTGTTGAAACTATTCTGCATGAACACCTTCACGTCTCTAAGGTGTCTGCAAGGCATTATTCTACTGCAGGACAATGCCCGCCCCCACACAGCCCATATTACCATGAACAAAATTCGCACACTCAGTTGGACCACTATTCCTCACCTGCCATACAGCCCAGACCTCGCCCCCAGCGATTTCCACCTTTTTGGGCCTTTAAAAGAGCATTTGTCATCGAGACGAATGAGGCAGTGCAAGAAGCTGTCCTGGCGTGGCTGAGGAGGGGGGAACTCTCATTCTATGCTGCTGGGATACAAGCACTTATACATCAGTGGGGAAAATGTTGTGCTGTTGCTGGGGACTATGTCGAGAAATGACCAAGGTTTGACACCTGTGTCACTTGTCTGTGATATGTTAAAAAATAAAGTCCGGGAATGACTTGAACACCCCTCGTATATAGACATACTGCCAATAGCGGTTGTTATCTTAGAGCTTGCTGGTACACATCATTGGTCGTCTTTCCACCAGGTGCCAATAAAAAAATATTGTTGCTTGCCCCCACTCTGGAGAATGCAACATAAAGCTATCCATGGGAGAAGCAGGGTGTAGTTACGTCAACTCCTGCCACCAGAAAGGACTGTCCCTGGGCTTTGTTAATCGACATTGCTAAGCATAGTTTGAGAGGAAACTGAAGTCAGTTGAACTGATATGGGACATCTGTGGGAATCATGTGTATTCTGGGAATGAAGACTTTCTCATATTTGGCACAGCCAGTCACAGTTTTAGGAAGGCCGGGTTGGAAGGACGGGAGAGGTTGGAGGTTTAGGAGGCGGACCACAGATGGCAGGCAAATGATGGTTGGCGTTCCAGGCGGGAGATGGTGGAGGTCTAGGAGGCAGACCACAGATGGCAGGCAAATGACGGTTGGCGTTCCAGGCAGTCTGGCAGACAGACAGACAGACAGACTCACAAACGGCTTTATTGATATAGATGGAAACAAAAAACTTGAAACGCAAATATCTGGAAATGACGAAAAGCCGAGATACAGGGTTTTGACTTGGGCCGTCAGAGCAGTGGTATGCATTTGGCATTTGAATTGGGGTTAGATTTTACTTGAGCTGATATTGATTATACATGGTGAAGGGAAACTCGCGGACAATCGCCAGGTAGACTGATAGTACTCGCAAAACTATTGTAGGGACTCGCTTTGCTCGGTGGGGGGGCTTAGCCCCCATGGGGCCTCGGCCCACTTGTGCACCTTCAGCGCGAATTGGTCAGGTCGCGGGCAGGTCCCCCGCGGTCTCCATAACTGTGAGAGGCCTTGTGGGAGGTGCACCAAGCTGCCCCCACGACCGCCAGTCTCCAATGCGAACACAGCACATGTTTTTACGCGAAAATTGGTCGGAGTGAGGGCTCATCCACCACTGACATCACCGCTACAGGTGAGGACCATCTGAACCTCAGACATATCATTCACACGGAAGGTTTGAGCCGAGATTGGAACCAGACAGCAGCGGGAGTGAGGGTTGGGTGGCGGATGGGTGGGTGTGCTATTGTTCACCAGGGCTTCTATATAATCCCTGGCTTAGCTACCACATGGCCAAGTCCAGCAATGTAAAAATTCGTTTTGTGGCTATATCTAGAAAACAGCTGGGAAATTTGCGATTATGAGGATTTTTGTCAAGACTAATTCAGGGGAAAGGAATCCAATGGTGTTACTCCGAGATCTCTGCAACGGCGGGAAGTGCGAAATCTTTTCCATCCTATATCCTCCTCCTCTTCTTCCTCCTATATCCTTGGAGAGGGGCTTTATACAGTATATACACTTGATGTGCAATTAGTTTTTGGCTCCATTGCGTAGTTAATGCATATGGTGCCTTTAAAGTGTAGAGGGCCGGATGGCAAAATGTGAGGTAAAAACGACAAGTGCACGGGTGTCGTACCCGGATTCTTACTCTGACGGGATTTGATCACTTATTGCACATGGAGGACGTGTTACAAGCCCAAGGCCGGATTATTGGGAGGCCCTCGATCTGACTTTTGCTTCTTTGAAACTGGCGGAACGGATGTGACGTCACGAAACTTGGACAGCGCCGTACGCATTAACTATGCAACGGCGCCCAAAACTAATTGCACATCCCTAAATTAATTTTACGAGTACTATCAGTCTACTTGGCAATTGTCCACAAGTTTCCCTTCACCCTGTATTGGTATTCAGTCTTGATAATGGTGCCTATAGAGGAACAATGTATTATTTTAAGAGATGGATAGGTGTGAAGAAGTAATGCTGTACCCTGTAAATTATTGGAATCCTGCTACAAGAAATGTTCTTCATCAGCAGCAAAGAGAAACTTTTGGGCAAATGACAATGGTAAATTTTGGAACATCTAATGTACACAGCATAATTATTGGACATGAGTTTGTCTGATTTCAACTTATTCTGGAAAGTGAAGTAGCCCTTCTGAGACAAGCATTTACCGAGTGTAGGCAGCATAATTTCTGGTTTAGGACAGCGTCTAAAGATATTGTCCGAAAATGATGTGACCAATAACTTGATTGGCTTCCAGGAATTTGGAAATGGGTGGTTTAATTGCCTGGGGATGTCAGGGGACTGTGACTTAATGGTATGAGCCTTTTCATATTGTAATAATTGCAGTACTATTGCCACATTGGAGAATTACGCATGCATTTTATTAAGTAAGTAAATAGGAAGTATATGTTTTGTGACCTTCCTCCTTGATTAATTTTTCCAGATTGAACTTCGCAATTTGCGTGAGACTCTTGAAATTGAAAAAGAGGGATGGATGAACACCTACATGAAGAAGGTGGAGAAGAGGTTAATGGGGAAGGAAATCACCATTCGTGATATGTGCAGGAAAGAGCGAGACAAGGAGATTGAGAAAGCAATTGAGAAATTGGAAACTGAAGCAACTATGAGTAAAAATGAAAGTGATCAGGTGTCTGACAGCCGACTCAAGTAAGAATGACTTTTCTGACTATCCACATTGTTCTCACACAAGAATCTTAGTGTAACTGAATGTACATGAGCAGGAGACTTCAAGGAAAATATGAAGCAGAAATACGTGAAATGGAAATTAGTGAGCACGGAGTGAGGCAGCGGTTGTGTGAAAGCAAGGCCAGGTTGATGGAAAGGGAGGAGGAGCTTGCAACTGTGAAAACTAATTTGCACCAAAAGGAAGCAGAATACATGGCTATGAAAAAGGTAAAAATGGGTGATATTTTGATGTATCTATATTTGCCTGTTAACAGTTCTCATGTAGTTTTGGACATTAATCGAATCATGCTGCTAGTGACATTTTCCGAAGTGGCAGAAGAAGGAATCGAAGATAAGGATAGTGCAAGCCGGGCGTGCAAGATTCCTTCTTCTGCCGCTTCGGAAAATGTCACTAGCAGCATGCCTCGATTAATGTCCAACACTGTACTTGACATTGGTTCATTTTAGAAGAATGAATCATGGCAAGAAGTCCCAAGGAGCATTCTTCTAGCCAGTTTTACACTAATAAAAGCACATTTCACTCCTGAACAATTCATTTTGTCACAGGCAGTAACAGTATATTCATCCAAGAGTAATTCTAGGGTGGTTCCAAAAGTAATGCCTGTAATATTTGTCTCTTGAGTGGGAAGTTACATTAAGTAGGTGACTGACCCAATGGAACAGTCCTCCTGTTTACTGTATATCTCACTTCTTGGTGGACCACGGTTAGAAAATCCATTTCTTGTAGGTCTCAGATCGACTTCAGCAAGAGCGTTCTAATTTAGATGCCATCATAAAAGAAGAGTACAAAAGTAAAATTGCTAGTCTGGAAGCCAAAATTACAAAGGTAAATGTGGAAATAGCAGAACTGATGGCACAGAATCAAATCCAAATGGCTGCTGCTGAAAAAGAAAAGGCCGCACTGCAGAAAGAAAAAGAAAAAGAATTAGCAGAAATCCACAAGAGGCAAGTATGATTGATTAAAGGGACACTTTCATACGATGCAGTATTTGCTGGGAATTATGTACAAAGGTAGTGAAATGGGTAGGTGGATGCTGACTTCCAAATCCTCGAGCTCCCAGTCTTAAGTCCTAAAGCTAGGATTGTACTCTTGATATTTAGTTACCATATCCATCACCCAGTGCACCACCAGCAAATGGAAAACTTATATAACCCTTTCATTCCCAAATTTTTTGGGCTGTTTCTTCTCTTTTTGAGAAAAGTTTGTAGTAGGCCTAGGATATTAATGAAAAACAATATGCTTCAATATTGATCATTTTTACTCGTGGTGGTCCTTTGGAATGTAAAATGCCGAAAACATTCACCTGGGACAGGGTGTTCCAGAAAATTTTTTAAATGAAATTAACCTTAAATGTAATTAAATTAATTTTATATTTTATATTCACTATAAAATTGTTCCTATGGTTACATAATAATACTAAAACCAGCCCTATGACACTCCTCGAATACGGTAGTGTAATAACTGTGTCACATCGTTCGCTAAGACGCCATCTTGTGCAAGGTGCAACTCCTGTGGTAGGTAGCGGGTAGTCTGCCGCGATTGGCTGGATCATTCATTCCTTCCCCAGACTTACCACTAGAGTGCACCTTGAAAAAGATGGCCGATAGCGAACGATGTAGCGCTGCCAGCGCCAAATTTCCAGCCTGGTGATCACACAGTAATATAATAATAATATAATATAATATAATATAATATAAATATAATATCATACCCCGTTATCAGCCGGCAGCTCTTTAGGGGGGAGTTTTTGTTTTGACTGGAACTCTTTCTTTGCATTTTTACTTCGCTTTTGGGGATAGGATAGGGACGGAAGGAAGCGGCTGTGGCCTATTATTTTAGGAAACAACCCCGGCATTTACCTGGAGGGACCGTGGGAAACCACAGAAAACCACAGTTAGGGTTGCCGGCCCCGGGGATCGAACCCAGGACCTCCTGATTAGCAGTCGCCACCACTGCTTCGGTACGATCACACAGTAATTAAACTACCGTATCCATACAACTAGGGGGGAAGTGACAGGGGGCTGACTAAAACACTGTACTGTGAGAAATTCCTAAGAGTCCAGACTTATGGGACACCCTGTAATTACGCCACAGGGTGGGGGTTGTTTACCTTTCAAGGGCGTGAGCTAAATATGACAATCCGACTTTGTGGGTGCTGAGTCACCATCCACTAGATGGCAAAAGAAGTTTGAACCACAAACTTTGCCTTCTGCATGCGAACGCTTTGCCTCCAGATTAATATATTGTTGCCATATGGCTACAGTGGGAATGAAAGGCTTAACCCTTTGTGCAAAATTCGATGTAGGAGTGATATTAATGAATAACAATAATAATAATTCGTGGTGGTCCTTTTGAGTGTAAAATGCCGGGAAAAATTAATCTACAGGGTGTCCCAGAAATAAATTTCTTAGGGCCGATTTCTCGAACAGTGGTTCAAATGTAAACAAGGTTCAAATCCGGTTTGAACCCAGTTCAGAGAAATTTCCATTTCTCGAGGCAAAAGTAAACCATGGATATGGTTTAAACTCGGTTCACATCTGACGGCCCAATTGCCGGCCATTTTCGGAAATAAACCGGTTTGGAATGCCGGGAACAACAATGAAAGGTGTGATTTTTTGACTAGTTGCCGACGTTACTCCGCAAAATGAGTTTTTATGGCACTTTTCGGATACCAAAAAATTCCCCCTGGGAACCATAGATAGTGCAAATCTTTGTCTTTCTAATGATATATTTGAAACTTAGAAATCGCAACTATGTGTAATCATAATTAAGTTAATTGCACACCTCAGTTATCTCGGCCGTTTCTCATCCGAATTACTTTGCACATGTATCGACGGCAAGCCAGAAATGTGAGTGATAAAATTACATTGTGCTCTATTACACTAAAATTTTTAAGTATTGTTTTACTCGTAGTAAGTTTAATAGACAAGTACTCAGCCCGATTTCTGGCGGGAATAGACGGTGATACTTTTAAATACGTTTAAAAATTTTAGAGTAGCACTATGTAATTTTATCACACACATTTCTGGCTTTCCGTTGGTACATTCGCGAAGTAATTCAGATTAAAAAACGGCTGAGATAACAGAGGTGTGCAATTAACTTAATTATGATTACACATACGTAGTTGCGATTTATAAGTTTCAAATATATCATTAGAAAGACAAAGATTTGCACTATTTATGGTTCACAGCAGGAATTTTTTGGCCTCCGAGAAGTGCCATGAAAAATTCATTTTGCGGCGTAACGTCGGCAACTAGTCAAAAAATGTCACTTTCAAATGCGATGTCCCTCACTCCACCTTCGAGACTTGCTGACCAGAGTTTGTTTACAAGCCGGTAAAGACTCGCGCTGAAGCTCAGACCGGGTCGGGGAAATGGGGAGGACGCGACATGTGGCAACAGCGCAGTTCTAACCGAGGCTTGTCGTTCACATAGTAACCGAGGGTTTGTTTAAGCTCGAGAAATACGCACACTCGGAAGGGGAGTTTAAACTGAATCCAGCGTGTAGACTCAAACTCAGTTCAAACTGACTTGAACCACTGTTCGAGAAATCGGCCCTTAGAATCGTCTGGTCTCAGAATGTCGATTGGCCTAACAAGTTTACTCAGTCACTATATACATTGTTATTATGGTTACATAATATTACCACAACCACAGATTAGATTGGGATTGGTTATAATTTTTCATTCTTATGAAAAATTCTCACTACCTTGTCTGCATTTTTTAAGAATCTTGATCCTGGGTTAATTCTTATATAAATAAATAAAATAAATCCGGGTAGTGCTTGGACCCCTCTTGGGGTATTGCACGGACCTTGATTTACTAACTTGTACAACGTACACGATTGGAACCTTTGACGAAGTGCCCGGGCCCACGGGCAGGATGACAGGAGGGGATGTGCAATGTGCAGTGCAATGTCTTAAACATGGCCATTTTTAGTGAACTCCCCTGGGTGGTTTAGTTTGTTGGAAATACCACCCGAGACGAAGCCAGAGGTGACCCGGGTTAATTCTTATAAATCACATGTCTATTTTTCCTTGCCTGTGTTCATCATGCATATCTTGTTTGAACATTCCACATGGAACAAATGTGTTCTGGAGATCAGCTATCAATCAGAATGCATTGTTTGAGTCAGTTATCTTCTGAGCTTTCATGAAGCAAGCCAAATACCTGAGCTAAAGACTTGCAAAAGTTGACTACTCACCACCTCTCATCCTCACTCGCAATTCTCCATACTCCTGCTACACTGTAGTACACTACCACTTTTTTTTCTCTCCCACCCCTTTTTCTAGCATTATCTACAAACCATAATTATCTAATGTGATTTCAGGGTCAAACGTACTATGGCAAAGAAGGATGATGCCATGACTGAAATGAAAAAGCAACATGATATTATTTTGCAAAAGTGCCATCACCTGGAAAGCCTTCTGGAGCAGCAGCGGCGTGATTTCTTACTCAAGTGATTCATCTCAAGAATACTACAAAGTATTGCAATTTCCGTCCAATGAACTTGATTGTTCTGTGATAGATTGTCTTTCTCATGTGCAGTGCTACCTCTACCCATGCTTATACAGAGTTGTCAGTAACTCCCAGCATTATTTCACGCAGGGTAATTCCTTGACATAATCTCAGACCCAAATTCTCTGCCTAATTTCTGGAATGGATGCTGCACTGCAGCTTGCAGTTCGAAGTTAGGTACATTTTGTTAGCATTGCTAGAATAAGGAGTATCCTTTACAGCCCACCACATGTGTAGCATCCCTGCTTGATGGGTAATATGGGTAATCCTTGTGAGATATTTCCTACATCTCCCCAATGCCAACTAATCGAAACTTAATTGCCACTGCTTGTTATAACTTTGCCTCGCAGCCGAAAATACAGTATCTTTTATTTTAGAATAGACTAGATTTCCCTATCTGAAACTATTCTGGGAATTACTGACCACCCTGTATGAAGGATGTAACAAGTGAATGTTTTTTCTTGGTTGTTTTTATCTTGTGTGACTGGAGACCACTGCAAGGTGACCAGAGTGGCAAAGGTGACAGAGAACTTTTTAAGTCGCAAGTCTGCCCATGATCAGATTGAACATAATTTAGATCTAGATTATAATAATTTGGAATATTTTGAATCATTCACTTATGAATTCAAAGGCATCTAGTCTTTTTGTTGTCAATCTTGCATTGACAACTGAAGTGATCTCATACCAATTTTGGAGCTTAAATACTCAATTTTCTTAAATGAAATCAAGAATTAAGGTTGTAGGGTTACATGCTCATGACCAGACTTATGCTCTAGGTCAGTGGTTCCCAAGAAGGGTGCTGAGGCCATCATGTAGGGGTGCTGCAGATAAAATGAGTGAAAGAGAAAAGGAAGATTAATGAATATAATGGGAGTAGAAAGTTACATACATTGGTAACAGTTTATATTGTGGATTTTATTTATACAGGGTGTTCCAAGTTCGGGGGTCACTTCTTGATAACTGATATCGCCCAATAGCAGTTATTTTTTGTAGATTGTTGTGCCCCTAACCATGGGCCCATTCTATAACTACTGCTATATTCAATAGGGGCACAACAAGCTACAAAAAATAACTGGTATTGGGCGATATCAGTTATCATGAAGTTACCCCTAAACTTGGAACACCATGTATTTATAATTTTATATCATGAGTGTCGTAATACTGGTTGAAATGTAATGCAAACTTTTTTTACTACAGTTGAATCCATCTATAACGAATTTGAAGGGAACCAAATTTTCTTTCGTTATATGCGAAATTCGTTATATAAAAAATGCGTTTAAACCTCACTCGATATTTAGCCCTGGTAGCGGGAAAAATAGTTTGAAAATTCTTCCGCGCTAAATTAGATTATCTCGCAAAGCACGGCGCAAACGCGACAACAATAAGCTACAGAAAACACCGGAGGACTGCACCAGATGTAGGCCACGCCCTTCTCCTTTTCCGCTCGCTCCCTCATCCCACCTTTTAGGCACATATGATAAGTCCGCATCTGGGAATTCCGTTCCCGATGTGATTCATTTTGCTGCTCAAATTTCTGATGAATTTTCCCAGGCCTAGGGGAGCCACGTGCTAGCAATAAATCCAGTGGACAGCTCTGAGTCACTGTGCGACAGCCCTCCCCCTCCCCCCCCCCCTCCCAGAGAATCCTTTCCCTTCCATTAGGACCCCAAATTATCAACTTTTGGACGGAATGTGTGGAAAACTGTTGAATCCCGAACACACAGATGGGGATTTATGGCCCAATTTGCCAACTTCCGACCTTTTTCGACCGAGAGGTGGGACTGGATTTTTTCATTATTTGCGAACCGAAACTCCTTTCGTTAAAAGCTGATATTTTTAACATGGGTTTATATGGGGCCTCTGACGGTCACAAATTTTCTTTCGTTATAAGCGGATTTTCGTTATCGAGGGATTCGACTGTATTTCACTTTTCACTATGAAATGTTGCTTACAGTGACTGTTTGCAAGAAGTATTACTCTGACAAGTGAGTGTAAAGTTAAGGGTGCCGTGAGCAAAAAAAGGTTGGGAACCACTGCTGTCATCTGTCGTCTGTCATAAATTATGCCATCTTCATGATGAGATGAGATAGGCTATGGTTACACTTTCCAAAATCAAAAGCTAAGACGCAGTTGAAAGCAAAAGGGATGCGGCCTCTAAGGCATGCCATACCACATATAAATCTGCACTATCTTCTCCCTACTTGTTTTGCCCAGGTTAATTTGTGTTCACCCATCATATATCATTGTAGTAATTAGCAATAGTTCAGTGGCTTAATGCACAATTTTGACCAAATTATGCGCTTCATGTCAAAAGGGATTTTTTCTTTTCATGCTCCAGGCACCTCATGGAGTATTTTCATGGTTAGAATTGCCACCAGAAGTTTCAGGTAATTTTTGTACAGTTGCACAAGGTTTTTAAAATGAGTAAGTAAAAATTGTGTGTTATGGACATATCTGTTGGGCTTCGGTGGCCATTCTGGTGTCATTTCCCAGGATGATTTTAAGGGTTGAGAAACTCATGTCTATTTCCAGTGCCCTCCAAGGTTAACTTGCATTGTTCAGAGTGTAGGTATGTAAGTTCTCGATCAGAGCTGGTGGTTCTCCACTGCCATCCACCTCGTCTGCAACGTTGCTGGTGATTTTGAATGTTATTGAGTATTGTGTTTCTCTAACTTTCCGGATTTTTCTTAATTTTAATTTTTTATTGATTTTACCTTGTGATAGAGCTCTAAGCCCTTATAGGGGGGTGGCACACGACCATCAGTTTTCTAGTATGTAGAGCTTTCTTCACTCTCCGGTGCAAGGAATCAAGGACATAGGGTAATGATAGGGATTTTTGGGGAGGAAACATAGGTGCAAGTGCAATGTCTGTAAAGGGGTCATGTGCTGTTCCCCAGGGGGTTAGGTTGCCAGACACCTCCTTGGTGCCGGTCAGAAACCCACTGACGCAGGTGAAAGGGAACTCCCAGGCGGGGATCGAACCTGGGACCTTTCATTCAGCAAGCCAAGACGTTACCATCTCGGCCACCACACCTCCCCCATTCGGGATATTAATGAATATAATAAATAAATCAAGGACTTTCGAGATGTGAGAATTGAGTTTCGCAACCCTGTGGCAACATACGAAATGACATCAGAACGACCACCACGCCCAACAGATGTGCCGATAACAAGCAATTTTCACTTGCGTATTTTTAATGTACCAAATTTACCAGAAACTTTTAATGGTAGTTTCAACCCTGAAAATACTCCATAAGGTGCCTGGAACATGGAAAAAATAATAAAATCGCTTTTTGACACGAATTGCATAATACTCTCAACAAGCCTCCGGACTGCAAGCTTTTACATGCCCAGTGACAGTAATCTTCTAGACCAGTGGTTCCCAACCTGTGGTTCGCGACCCCCAAGGAGGTTGCGAAGCCTGTTCTTCGGGGGGTCGCGCGATGGCCGAGGTTATTTTTATAAATTCATAAATTAATACAATTAAAAAATAGAATAAACTTTATGGGAAATTTCACCACACATGTTTTTTTACAAACCTACTAATACTCATGGGGGGTGGGGGGGGGGGGTCGCAGGTTACTGGTTACTGGACTATCATGAAAGGGGGTCATGACCTGAAAAAGGTTGGGAACCACTTCTAGACAGTGAAGCCAGTGAAGTACAATAAGACAATAAAAGGAAATAAACATTGGAACAGTGGAAGTACAATTATTATTATATAATAATAATAGATACCCCGTGATAAGCCTCCTTGGGCTTTTTAGGGGATCATCTTTTAATTGACCGACTTTAATCATTTGCCTTAATGTGATGGATTTTGATTGTGGGAGGAAACGGGAGAACCCCGAGAAAACCCATACTAACACGGAGAGAACTCATCGAAACTCTATCCACATAAGTATCCTCTGTCCGATCCGGGGATCGAACTCTGGACCTTAGAGGTGGAAGGCTGCCACTCCGCCACTGTGTCACCTTGTGAAGTACAATTATTATTACACATACAGGAGGATTTATACGGAATTAAACATATGTATTTACTGTACAGTACATCATAAATTGGTGACCAAAAATGATATTGCATAATTGAAGGGGTCGGTGCAATACCGCCCTAACCCACCAAATGACACAAATTGAGTTAAGCACACTTCCATGTACTACACTCATGTATCTAATAAAATCCATTGAAATTGTGCAGTTTCTGCCATCGGTCACTGAGAAATCAAATGAAATAAGTCACATGGTATATGGGATGTATATGGCCTCTCAAACTTTCAACTGCAGTTTTCTCAAAATCAGGTTTGGGAGGGTTAGGGCAGTATTGCACCGACCCCTTCAATTGATAGGCATTGTTTCTAGCTTACCACCTGACATATTATATGAGGGGGTGAAAATCAAAAACCGACAGCTCCAAAAAACAACAAAAATGAGTTAGCGCCGGCAATGCATTCCTCATGCCATAGAGTACATAATACCTTAATATGGTATTTAAAATCCTACAACAAAGCCGTCAAATGCAGGGGTGAAAAGTGACCTCCGTAACAAAAACCGCCAGCTCCATCCCCACTCGCAGAAAATTACAGATCAGAAACCGCCAGCTCCATCACGAAACTAAAGCTATGGGAGACAGTACATACTGCGAAGCTTGTACGGATACCGACAGTGCGAATTTTACAGAATTTACAGAATTTTAACAGAACGCCTTGCGTAATGCAATGGAACGTTGGTATGTAAGCGTGGAATAAACTTAAACATTTTCACGCCGGATAAACCTGTGTTTCATGTTTCCCTCACTCAATTTTGCATCAAAAACCGCCAGCTCCAGCCTGTTGCAAATCAAAAACCGCCCAGTGGCGGAATGGACGGTCCACAGCTCCTTGGGTAATGGCGGATGATTTCATAATAACTTACCAATGGTTGAGTTGCTAGTAAAGGAATCTATAGCCGCTACATTCATGTGTCTACGTTGACATACGGCGAAACTGTAGGTTTTTCTCCGTTACGTTTATGACGGAGCTGTCGGTTTTTGATTTTCACCCCCTCATATCTTGGGCTGAAAATACCCACAATGCAGCTAAGCCTATTTGGACCCAGTGCCATTTGTTGCTGTGTGTGTACAATATACAGGGTGGCACTGGTAAATTAGGACACATTTTGTAGTCTTAACAGTACAAAGACAACAATATGTCGATTACTGTAATTGGTATAGCAACAAGCTGTGACTCTTGGGTTTACAAAATATGGCAAATATGGCCGCGGTGTTCGAATTTCATCTGCCGAACAGACAATTTTTCTCATTGGCCAACCAGCCGGCCAATCAGAATCACGCATCGCGTCACATGCATAAAATGAATATTGCAACAAGTATCGTATTATTCGAACACTGTATTTTACTTATCATCAGGCAAGTAGTAATAAAATGATCTGTACACATTATTCTTATTATTATTCTACTAATTCTTATTCTTATTCTTATTATATTGTTGTTGTTAAGAAGAAGAAGAAGAAGAAGAAGAAGAAGAAGAAGAAGAAGAAGAAGAAGAAGAAGAATAATAATAGCTGGTCTGAACTGCAGTTCTGATCACTTTTCAGGATGCTCAAAGGTGTAGGCTACTGTTGGAGAATAATGCAAGAGTATGACTGGACTATTCAGGGCACTCCTTGCAGAGTCATTCCTAAATATTACAAAACAATACGTTGAACATTACTGTCTTAAAAAGCCACAGTAACAACAGAGATGATATATTATAGTGATGTGCCTGAAAGTTACGGCAACCATGCCGTGGGGTCTTTCAGGACCCCATACATATTTTAATTTTTATTAATTTTTATATAATACTTTTCAATGTATATGACTATATGCAATCATTATTTGCCTGAACAATAGCTAAAATGATCGCTAATTCAAAAATAAACATGCACTTCCTGTTATATACTTTTTTAAATGGCAACAGTTCATTGTAATTATCATTTTAATTCCTGTGGGGTCCTACAAGACCCCATGTCATGGTTCCAGGGTTCCAGGGTTAAATACTATTTTTATATGTGTTGCTTCCTGTAGCAATGACTGCGTAAGAGAAGACCATATCTGAGGTGCTGAAAATCAAAAACCTACAGCTCCAAAAAAACAACAAAAATGAGTTAGCGCCAGCAATGCATTCGTCATGCCATGGAGTACATGTACCTTAATATGGTATTTAAAACCCTACAACAAAGCCGTCAAAGGCAGGGGTGAAAATCGACCTCCGTAACAAAAACCGCCAGCTCCATCCCCACTCGCAGAAAATTACAGATCAAAAACCACCAGCTCCATCACGAAACTAAAGCTGACATGGGAGACAGTACATACTGCGAAGCTCGTACGGATAACGACGGTGCGTGAGATGCGCATTTAACAGAACACCTTGCGTAATGTAATGGAACATTGGTATGTAAGCGTGGAATAAACTTAAACATTTACATGGATAAACTTGTGTTTCATGTTTCCCTCACTCAATTTTGCATCAAAAAGCGCCAACTCCTGCTGTTGCAAATCAAAAACCATCCAGTGGCGGAATGGAGGGTCCACAGCTCATTGGGTAATGGCGGATGATTTCATAATAACTTACCAATGGTTGTGTTGCTAGTAAAGGAATCTATAGCCGCTATACATTCAGGTATCTACATTGACATACGGCGAAACTGTAGGTTTTTTTCGTTTTTCTCCATTACGTTTATGACGGAGCTGTCGGTTTTTATTTTAACCCCCTCATCTTTCCTGCTGCCATGTGGTGTTATTCCCTGGTTGAACCGCCTGCAGAGAATCCAAGCAAGCAGTGACAACACTGAAGGCAACATGCAAGATCGATGGACAACGGATGGTGCCATATCTTCAAAGTGGGTGCCAGTTGTAGACAGCAGGTTTCAATAATAATATGAGATAGTTTTTAAAATATGTAAAATGAAAACATTTCACATATTAAAAGGAGGGAGGGATGTTGATAATATGGACAGGAAATATTTTAAGGTTTCTGGAATTGACTTACTAGTACCAAGAGCTAATAACCGCTAGTACTGATAGGTGATACACTTGCAAAGCCACATACTACAGTACTTGCTACGCACATAAAGACACATATATGCTGTACAAAAAGCTGCAGGGACACCACCAGCATCAATAACTTCCCTTCAGTGTATGGTACTATACATGGTGTGTGCTGCATCCTGCATGCAGTGCGCAAATCCAAAATTCAAGGCATGCCAGGAAGAGCATGAATTTAGGAATTGTTTGGCCTAGCAACCAATTGAAAGTAAAGGCAACAATGATGACACTATAAGAGTAAATAGCAAGATGATTATTTTTTTTCTTTTTTTACGTTACCCCGTGATAAGGCTGAGCCTTTTTAGGGGGGTGGAGTACCACCATTTAACTCCATTTTTCCTATTATCTTCATTCACCGGTGCAAGGAGTCAAGAATGTAGGGTAGGGATAGGGATTTTTGGGGAAGGAACATTGGTGCAAGTGCAATGTCGGTAAAGGGGTCATGTGCTGTTCCCCAGGAGGTTAGGTTGCCAGACACCTTCTTGGTGCAGGTCAGAGACCCTCCTGACGCAGGTGAAAGGAAAGTTCCCCAGGCGAGGATCGAACCTGGGGCCTTTCATTCAGCAAGCCGAGACGTTACCATCTCGGCCATCTACACCTCCCCCGCTATACCCATACTATAAATATATTAAATTTGATTACATGATGGAACAACATTTTCACCTGGGCCTCCCCCTCCCTGCATTACGTCTATTATAACGAATCTGCGCAACAATAATTCTAGCACTTTCTGGTTAGATGGATAGGTATATGTTGTTAGATTTGATGATATTCAGTTCTGTTCTCTCTGTAATTTCTCTGTAATCGTTCTTTAACTCGCATCACTTTCGTTACTCCTGGCGCTTTTTTAAAACCGGTAGACAGCGTTACTTAAGCGATATGCCTACCGCGCCACCAAATAAATTCCATCATGTTTTCTATCCCTGGTCTAAACCTGACATTAAATTGTATAATTTTTTCAGAGATGCTTGTAAATTACTGAAATTTTGTGACATTGTTTTGTATAGAGTGTTCAGTTTTGACACTATCTGTTACTTGTTAGTTGTTACTATATATATATATGAGTCCCCCCCCCCCTCTATGGAACGCCAGTTCCCTTCGGGGGGAGTATCAATAAATTTGATTTCATTTGATTATTCCGCATATTTTAACGCATTTCATAATATTAAATCAGCCTAACAGTTGGTCGGCTGTACTCCAATTTCCAGTTTTATACCCTTTTTTTGGAAATTAATTTAGGGACTGCTAGATGAGTAAAATTGTTCCAAACACATTCATAGTGTTTTCCCAGATCAGGTAAGTGTAGCTGTTATTTGTAAAATATCTTGTCAGTATCTTCGGAGTATGCGTAAGCTGAAATCTGTGTGGTTCGGGCCTATCTGGTAGCGAAGGGGTTAAAAAATAAATAAATAAATAAAATGTACACAGACTTACCCAATATTTTCATAAATTCCTTCGGTAGTCTCCAGCAGTCTCCCTGAAGATTTCCTTGATCCCCGTTTAAGGTAGGAACTACCAAGTGGATGTGGTCATTATTACTTTGGTCCTTGGGAATCTGCCAAATTAATAAATCCTGGGCCCATTGATATGCATCCAACTCGCACAACCAGGGAAAAGAGACTCCGACAAGAATGAAATAAAGCCAACTCTTTATCATCAACTTGATTATTTTATTGTATTTTTATATTACAATATATCAGATCCCTCAATCGTAAAAAGGAATGGATACATTTAACATGGGTAGATATTACATTTGCGCAAGTTTGAACTGATGACCTGTGCTGGCCTGGGAGATGAAACCGATCATGATTCCAACTAATGAAAAAACATGATTACGCAACATAATTTCCTTATTCGTGATTCAAAGACCAGACCAGCACAAGTCCTCCAGACGCTGAGGGAAGGAAGGGGAGCTCTTCTTGCCTTTTTTTTAAAAGCGAGTTCCTCCCCACTGGTTCTAAATAACTTGCTTGCCAGATATAACATTTAGAAAATAAAATGGGAGTAAAATAATAATTTAAAATAATAATAATAACAGGAATGATATGAAAACGAAGGCCCACCTCTACCACGTTGGACGTGAAAAAAAAAGTTGAGGCGGTACTACAAAAAGTATGGGGGATGCACATATTAGGAATGTCCGGAACTGTCCGAAAAACACTTTGTCAGAAATGTAATATGTTCAGTGATTATTCAATTTGATGAATTATGCTGCTTTACTGATATGTGGCGCAATTTCAACACCTGCTATGTTCAAAATCAACTCATAAATAAGCATCTGTGCAAATGTATCAGGCGATGCAAACTGCATCATCAGAATATGTAGTTAAACTGTCCAGTGGTCAAAACAGTCTAGCGGACAACAACAAGTGCATGCCAGACAGTCGCAGACAGACCAAAACGCTTTTTCATTCACTCTCATTTTTGTTAAATAAATCTTTACAGAACATGATTGATAAACGGGGGTTATTTCCCTTGAGCATTGTTTCTCTATCAATGATTTTTCTTTAATTCTCTCTGTTTAAAAAGAAATGGAATATGTAAATGGCATGATTCGAATGATTTTTCTAAATATATACTGTATTTATAAGCTCTCTTGATGTGTGAGGATCATCTTGGATGCAAAAAAATAAACATTTATCTAACATAAACATGGATAAAAACTGTACATGATTACGTGCCAGGGAAAAAAAATCATTTTCTAAACTTTTCGTTACATCCTCATGAAGTCACACTTTTTTTAACCAACTTGATTCCGTTTAAGATAATTATAACCAATAAAGATCTGGCATAAATCTGTCTTTTTTCAGGGCATGATTTTGGGAAAACCAGGATTTGGGGGGCGGGGGTGGGGGGGGGGGGTTACTTGTCGGAACTATATGTGCCATTGGGAATTTTTCAGGGTGTTAGTATTCTGATACATTGTAAGCAACTGCTGGAGAGTAACTGCCGAATAATAACAAAGACTGTCCCCTGGAATGCTGAACTACTGACATTTCGGATGGTATACCCTCCTGAAGCCCAGAATATTTTTTAAATATTTGTTAAATTTTTTAATTTTGCTAAAAAAAAATTTTTCTAAAAATTTTTTTTTTCAAAAATTTTAAAACCCAATGGCTAGAGGGCTGTACGCTGGGCGTCAGGAGGATACATCTTTTTTTAATCATTTCCGAATATTAATAAATTCTTATCTTCTGTAGATGGCATCCTTTTCTACCTACAACTTTCCAGCAGGGGCAAAAGCTCTTAAAACATTATTTTTATCCCACGATATGTTGCAAGACAACTACGGCGTACACAACACTGATCGAACCTGCCCAACATTGCCAAACACACACGAGTCTTTGAAACACACATAACAGTGAGAGATGGAAACGATGACATTATTCCATACCTAACAGGCTAAAATGACAAGCTTTGTTGACATCACACCAAAGATGACAGTAGGGGGTGGGGGGGGGGGGCGTTAAAGAAGCAGCAGGGGGCTGAGGTTTGTAACCGATACTCTTATCTACCGTTTTTTAAAAGGGTTGGGGACGAACGAGAAGGAGTGGATGTGGAACGTGAAGTCAATTTAAAAAAGACCCTAATCCAATTGGATAATAACACTGTGATGGCACAAGGATTAATAGGATGGGGGTATGTGCTGCGATCACTTTTTTAGTAGAGATGAACTCTGAATCTCGTAGAGCCGCTTGTGGAGCTTGTCCTGGTTCTGCTGGAGCATGGCCTGCTCCTTCTCCATGGCACGGTGACTGCTCTGAAGCTCCGCGCAGAACTGAGCCGCCCTCTCCAGGATCCTCACTATAGTGGCCCGCTCGTCTCCAGCGATCTCCGGGATCTGCCATGAGAAACACCCAACATTTTTACGTTTTACCACACCGGTCCTCCAGAGAGAGGGCAAAGATTGGGAGTCAGTGTTTACCTGGTCACGAAGATTGGCCAGCAAATTGCCCTGGTAGATAAGCCTCCGTCTGTCCCGGTAATTTTTCATGGTCTTGGTCGTTCTAAGCCTGGTGGCCCTGGACAGTTGAATAAGCTGCCTGCTCCCCAGTGCGTTTGGGTTCGCCGGAAGGGACGTCCTGGTCACTGCCGGTTGCGGCTGAACAGGCGTCGTCGGCAACTGAGACGGCGTCGGCGTGGTGGTCTCAATCTCCGGGAAGGTGCTGCTCCTGGCTTGTGGGAGCAGCTGGCTGATGGGCCTTACAGTCAAGATGGGTCTGGTCGTCTCCACTCTGCCGACACTGGCTATCTCCGGGAAGGTGCTGCTCCTGGCTTGTGGGAGCAGCTGGCTGATGGGCCTTACTCTCAAGATGGGTCTGGTCGTCTCCACGTTGACCACCGCTATCTCCTCCTCCTGCTCTGTTAACGAAAAACGAGACAGCCAAGTAGAGACCCATTCCGGACACACGTGTTGCCCCATGGCCATGAAAACTTGTCGGCTTCTCCTAATTTGAGCACTATATGATGAAACACAATAAGCTGGAAGGAACCAATATACCCGATGGCAAGCTCTGTTCTTACCAAGCTGAAAATAAGTCACACCATACAGGTCTCACAAACTGAGACACAGGGGTAAAAAGGCATTTTGTTGCAGTAAATATTGTGAGAAGGCTTTTACCATAAAGAACAACTTACCAAGACACTGACCCTTTTCAGCTGGGTTTGAAGCCTTACTGCTGTGACATTTGCAGTAAGCATTTTCTTTGATAATCCACAATATTGCAGAATCATAAGAGGACCCACACTGGTGAAAGGCAGTATAGTGTAGCATGGGTTGCCAGCGCCCGGGGCAAACCAAGTATTCCCCCCCCCCCTCCCCCCAAGCACACAAATTATTGTATTTTAAGAAAAAAACTGATGTAATCAAAGAAAATGCATTAAATGCTAGTGTAAAGGAATGAATTCTCGGAAGGGAGAAAAATGATCTTTTCCCAAAGAAAGCTGACTAAAGATGAGGGTAAATCCAGTGCCATGTTTTATGTGGGGTGGGGGTGGGGTGGAGACCCCCCCCCCTCCACGTTTTGCCAATTATGGGGAGGATTCAGCAAAGGGGGGTGAAAAAAAAGATAAGAAGTCAAATGTTCAAATCGCAAAAAAAATATGTGCGACAGAAATTATTATTTAGATTCTCGTAGATTTCCTTTCGGAGGAAAAGTGCCGCTACATACAGTGACACATGGGCCCTATTTGGCCTCCGCGGATGACTGATGTAACTCCCATGAAAATGCTCGTCTTGACGCATGTGTTGCATGCTATGATAGAAGGAAGATTCAGGCCTGGGGGATGGCATATCCTGCAGCACCCACCATACGGCCCTGACTTGGCCTAAGTGATAATTGCCATCTCTTCAAGTACCAATGAAGAAGCACCTGGCCTATCAACACTTCTGCAACATCGAGGAAGTGAAAGATGCAGTCATCCACTGGCTTTTCAGTTTTCAGCCAGCCTGCCTCTTTTTTCTGAAGTGGCATGGAAAAATTAGTCTCCATTTGGGATAAGTGTATCAAAGTGTATGGTGACTGTGCCTAAAATTAGAGAAATACTTGCCCTTTCACATGTGCATGTCAGTTTGAGTTTCTGTAGTGAAGATTCGTAATTTTAAAAAGTTGCCATATACTTTTTATTCTCCTTATGTTGTTGCAAAGGTCAAAATGATCATTTTCGCTTCATCTGACAAAACTTTTAATTAATTCTGATGGTGATGTCCAGGTGATGTCAGACAGGCTGGCATGTCTGCCACAGAAAAGGATGAGCTTATATCCAACTAATTTTTTATAGAGTCCTTCCAGAAAGTAACAGTTGAAATTATCAAGTAAATTTAGTTGATGAAGGCGTGAAATTCATTAAGCGGCGTAACCACGGTTTTGAGCTGGGGGGGGGGGG
>JYFJ02005927.1:0-22056 GCA_000934665.2 Catajapyx aquilonaris
GTGAAATATGACAACTGCCAAGTTGCTCCCCTCCTATAAAATTTTTACATATTAAACAGGTTCCAAAAATGAATTGTACATTCACCTTGAGACCAGACAAAATATCTGCCATAAATAAGTTTCTGCATTATTTTCTGCAGGCTTCTCATCTTTGCACTCTAGATAAACCTATTTAAAATATCCACTTCAAATTACTACCAATGGTAATATTTACCTTCATGGTAAAAGGTGAAGCACATGTTCATGAGTGTCTTTGCAGGGGAGAAATCATCTGCTTCCAGGCATTCAAACAGAACTATGGCAAAGTACTGGATGAGGGCATAGAAGGTGGACTCGCCAACACATTTGTTGCTAGCACGGCAAGAATTCACTAGTCGAGAAAACCACTGACGACCAACTTCATGCTACAGAGAAAGATGCATGAAAATTGATTAGGTAAGTTCAGGATTTTCACTTCATGAGGCTGTTCAGACCATGCTACCTGGTTGAGGGGCTCCCTTAGCAACAAATTCTTACCTGTGCAACCTGACCAAATTCAGCCTTCCTGTCCAGGTTGATGGCAGTGCAATCCTTGAAGATGTCCTCCACAAATGCCTTCATAAACGCAACATGCTCAGATGCCACACCATCATCTGGCTGACTATCACAACTCAGGCTAGATATCCAGGACAATATGGAGGCTTCCGAGCCAGACCTGCCCCACATCTTGTGCCCATGGTTATGATGATCGGCCCCTCCATCTGACTCGAGGCTTGTGCTTGGGCCGTATCCCTCCTGGTCACTTCCTGAGCCAGATCCACTGCTCGCAGGTGCCTCTGGTGTACCCATAAAAATCAAAATAAATATTATAAATATTGAAATATCAGCCATACACTTAACATAATCATTTACATGCAACACTCAAAAAAATTTCAGCTTGGTTGTAGTTGTTCACTCACCTGAACGATAGTTGAACTTATCAAAAGGATCAGGTCCAGTTGCTTTCAGCTCCACTTCTGATCGAATGGAAGGGCTATGATCGTCACTTCCAGGTGTTGTCACTAGAGGAGCCACAGACGCAGTAGTGCTCTTGATCTCGGATGCATTCTAGTGGGTTAAAGGACTTTATTTTAACCGATTCTAACACTATGCCCGCTATACAATAAGTAACATTCACAATAAGTAAAAGCTGATTAGCATGGAGAATGTAAAGACAAACCATCTTAAAAATAATATCCAAAGTTATGATGGAGATGGCTTTATTTCCACTGTATGCTCACAATAAGTCAGACACAAACTGCTTAGTATGGGGGAGATGGCTGACGGAACTGAATGAAGCAATCCCTTGGAGGCAAGGTTTATTAGCATATACAGTACTCCTAAGAGATTCAAAACACACTTATTGTCCCACTGGTAACTTTGCATTCCATCATTGCCTCACTTTCATTCCCTTCTTCACATCATTTTCAAACAAATGCACAATAATAATCTTATGATGATACACACACAATAGGTACAATCACCTGAGAAAAGTTACTGACATTACTGATCACTAAAATTCATTCTATCAACTGGTAGACAGCAGCTGATTCCTGCCTCACCCACCCCTATCCCTACCACGACCTATCATGTATGCAGTTTGAGGCAATTTACATGACAATATGAAAGAGCGAGAAGAAAAGGGGTCAGTAACTTCCAAGCTGTAATCAAACATTAGATAAGCTATAGCCAGCAGTCACTATCTACGCCAGCGTTTCTTAACTGGGGTTCCATGAGCAATCGTTAGGGCTAGGGGTTCTGCAAAGTTAACTTTTCTCACCAGATACAGTGAAATCTGCGTAGAGCAGAATCACCCAATATTGTACCATTATGTGTGAGAAAAATACTTTGAAAACCTTTTTCTACAAAAGAATGAATGACTTATGTATTTAAATGTATCTTTGGTGATCTTTGGACCCTCAATGAGACCTCGCCACCTCGGTCTCATCACATGGTACGTAATGAATAAATAATTCATTAAAAACCATCCACCAGGACTAAACAAAAGGTCCATGTGGAAATGTTTCTATATCCAGGGTATCTTATAGTCTGAATTCACTGCAGTACCTGATACGTGGCATACAAAGCAGAAGCACCACAAGTTATTGAAGAAATACATTACCTCTTCTGGCACCATGTCTTGCTTGCTTCCACTGTCCCCATTAGTCTCAATGCCATCCACCCTGTCGCCCCTTCCGCTTGTGGTGCTGTCCTTCCTCCGCTTGTGGTGCTGCACCATGGAGGTGTAGTCCTCAAAGGACAGGGCCAGACCCATCTTGAAATTAGGAAACCGCAGCTTCTTGGGCCCAAACAGAAACATTTCCGTAGCTCGTTCGTGCTCGCTGGGAGACGACAGCAGCTGGTCGTGGCTGCACCCTTCCTCCCCAGTGCAGGTGCTTCCCCTGGGCGGTCTCCGGATCATCCTCCCAGTGGCAGAGTCCATGGTGAGGCTGGTGTTGACCCCCTCGCTCTCTTCCTCCTCCACCGTGTTGAGGCTGAGGGCCGCTTCCAGTTTGGACACCAGGTCGTTCTTGGCGTTCAGCATGGACTTCAAGCCCGATTTGAGCATGGCTCTCTGGGTTTATTTCTGTCCCCCTCTGCCCAGATACAATCCGCACAATTCAGCGGCAATCAGGATGCGGAAGCTGCGTTTCCGGGTGGCCTGTTTAGCTCCGATTGCTGCTGGAAGGCCAAGGTCACCTTTCCTGCTGCCGGGCGATATCGAAGGAGGGGCGATTAACCTTTCGGGCCGCCAGCTGGGGCGGTTGGCCCGTCCGACGCCCGCACCTGTGAGGAGGAGGCTGCTTCCATCGCCATTAGAACGAAGCAGCAGCAGCAGAAGACGCAGACTGCGGAGTGGAATGACTGTGCATGCCACTTGGATATTGATCACACCGGATATTCCTGATTCGCGAACGGAAAAGCCGCGCCGCCAATTTTCAAACTGTGTCTAATGAACTAGTTGTTTTAGAAATATTTTTTACCTGGTATCAATAATCAGCATTGTTGATCTCATGATACGATTAGTGTCCTACTTTAGTGTTGGGCAGATGGATCTAAAGGGGACATCATGGACTATAGTAGTGGGCCACTGTAAGGGCAGAAAAGTATGAGCAGTCATGTGGTACCGCTTGCGTAATATCTCGCAGCAAGTAGACTATCGCAGAGTTATTAACTGTGAGGGGGTAATTAGCAACAACATTGCGCTCCATATAAAAGAAGGTTTATGAGCAATGTCTTCGCGCTAGCTGCTTGTTTTTGCAACACTTGAGGATGTGATTCTCTTATGAGATAACTGCGCGTAGTAAAAATGAGCGGATAATAACTGTTTACCTCCTGAGTAAATCTGTCTCGGTTGTATGCATAAATCGGAAAAAATTATTTATGGCGGGATGTTGCATAAAGCAATCATATCAATGAACTCACAATGATTACAGGACAGGAAATTGCAATGTCAATTGCTTCGTT
This sequence comes from Catajapyx aquilonaris, assembly GCA_000934665.2. Taxonomy (NCBI): domain Eukaryota; kingdom Metazoa; phylum Arthropoda; class Diplura; order Dicellurata; family Japygidae; genus Catajapyx; species Catajapyx aquilonaris. The sequence goes on from JYFJ02005927.1 coordinate 3,487, forward strand.
TTCAAAAGCCGCGAATTATTTATTTTACTGCTACCGGTACATCATATGAATACTGTCTTATGTTGCTTATCTCGAGAGATGAATGAGTTGTTATCCACGGAGGAAGTCCTGTCAAATTCTAACAATCTGCTCTCGGCCTCTATATTCACTTATTGCCACACTCGTTTAAAACGCACATGTGTAAATTTCCAGAGCGCAGCACACCTTCACGCATAATATTTTGATTCAAGGTGACAAAGTCCATTATAGCTTTGCCACAGTCTACTTCCAGCCACTTGCGGCCAAGTTAATCATGGCAGGCACATTTATTAATCTTGAAGTCTCTTATCAAGAATTATAACCACATCTGATGGAACCAGCACGTCAACATATCCAGTACGTTATCATCAGCAAGCTGCGCTTCATCCATGAGCCAATTTGCCGAGCAGGCAGCATGTCAGCCGCTTCTATTATGAATATCATAGTAGCTGCCATTGTTCACCTTCTGACGTGAACCTGTGTGAGGACAATAGAAATGTGGGTTGTCTACCGAATTCAGCCGCTCAGAGAGAAATGGGACTCCCTTATCTACATGGTAAGTGAAGGATGATAAAAAAACATATATGCAGACTTTTAGCCGTGTCTTGTGCAGTCGGAAGGATTGCTTTCGTGTCTTTGCTCATGAAACGTTCCCATCAGCTAAAGAGACACGTCATGTTGCAATAAAGTGCTGACGTTCAAAGGATTAAACATATCGCTGTACCTGTGATCCAGGATATTGCATGGTGTGTTGTCACATTCCAAAGAAAACTCCAATAATGCGGTGTCTGTTTAGGTTCGCAATTATTTTGCTCAGTTTAATATCATTTAAAATATTTGCTGTTAGTATTAGCTAGCTGTGGGGCTATGGATCCTTGAGAGGGAATCCAGCCTGCAGATAAAAGTGGGCTTTATCATTGTTGCACGATGCCAATTGTTCCAGTGGGTCACTCCCAACCGGAAATCAATTGTAGTTCACAGCTTGATCATTCAATTCAGCTAAATATCAGCAGGCAACAGCTCCAATAGAATTGCACGGCAAAAAATTGGTTACTAAAACATACACCTGTCTTGGAAGACGCTGTCAAGAGCAAGGTATTAAGCCTTGCTCTACTATGAAATTCAAATAATATTGTTTCCCAATCCATCAACTAGACGAATAACGTCTCATACATGGCAAATCTTGAGGTGTGTGAATCACCACTCTGCACAACACGCCCTCGGCCCCCTTTTCCCCCCATACAGCCCCCATCCATTATATTCCAACAAGTGTGCGAAGCCGCATTTTGCATTAATCAGACTGGATTATCCGCACGTCAATGCCTGTCCACATACGATACCGAGCACCCCACATATGCCTGCTGCTGCAACAACACCTGCGCCCACATGCCCTTCCTGCACCTCACGTCAGGTACACCCTCTTTATATTATTTGCACCGTTCCAGTTTATGTAGGCTAGTCGTGAACCACTCAGGATATTGGAGAAGAGAAAGAGAAACATCATCCGGACATGAACCCCAAGACTTTTCCGGTGCTTCGACTGCCCCGGGAAGAGGTACGTCACATCGCAGAGGTCATTAAGAAAGATGCCCTCGTCAGGGAGCAAGTGGTACGCAGGCTTGGGTGAGCACTTTTCCATTCTCTTACAATCCCGAGAGATAACGCGTAATTCGAAATCGAAACCTGTTGGCATATGTAGGACCAAAGACCATTACGGGAAAGCGGTAATAAGTATAACACTTCCCAGTTTGCTCAAGTATTTCTAGGGATGAGGAAGAAAAGGAAAAAGTTGGGCAATGCCATGTTTTCCTATTTCCAGTTTTTTTTTGGGTTGTTTTTTCCAGAGGTCATGGACAATATGGGATGCCTTGGAAACAATATTTTTGCAATAGACACTGCGTGTTTTCCCACCAGACAGGCTTTTGTGCAATGCATTAACCCCGATTTTGGCATCACATTGTCTGCACAAAATTGCCTTATTCAAAATCCTTCAAACTTAAATAAAGTACCACTAACAATAGGCTTCAGTTTTTCTTATTTTACTAATTGCACCTATACTAGAGAGGTAAAACCAGTTTGCTGCAGGGCCAGACACAGTACTATATGCAACGCTCTAAACTTCTTATCCAAACCTACACTTTAAACAACGGCAACACAGCTCGGGAACCACGCTTGGTATTGAAAATGAGCCAGATTATCAAGTTCAGCCAAACATGTCACGTATACGAACAAAAGTCGTTGACCAAGGCAAATTCGAAAGTTGTCGGTTGTAAGGACATGAAGGACGTTACATACTTGCTCTTGAATTTTCCGATCCCAACAGCAACACAAAAAAATTCACAAAAGATGAGTAAAAAAAAGGTGCATGTGCTGGGAACGTCCTTGGTCAAATTCTCTGTGTTAGAAACCACCTCTTTTGAGCTTACGCAATGAGAGCTGGTCCGTCCAAGAGAAGGTGCGTGATCGACGGGGTTACTTGCTCACACAGGTCCCTAATTATAATATTATACACTTGAGAAGTCAGCCTTGCCCTCATACTCAGCAACTTCCCATAGTATGAAACTGCATTATTTCGTGATCGTACGGAATTCTCAGCACATTTGGCATGAATTGCACTGCACCTGTGCAACTGCTGCTGGGAAAATCCGACGAGGCCATCAGGAATATATGCAATAATATCAGTGTCCTATTTTAATACACAATGCTTATGTGTCAGGGCGTGTGTGTCACTTGCAAAAATGATAATGCGAGCAATCGAGTTTGCAAATGCGGAACTTGAACAGTTACACTTATAAAGTTGATGACCTTGTGAAAAATGCCCGTATGCTCAATACGTGCCAAACACGATGGGTGGGAAGATAATTATGTTTGGAAAGGAAATGCGGAAATGGATGAAAGCTGGTCGCCATAATTAACAACTGAAAATATTGAAGGCGATAGCTCTGCTGGTTACGAATTATTGACGTGCAGATATGGTAAAAAAAAGAAAGTTATTGCGTGTCAATAAGTTGCAGTAAAGAGTGAAAAGTCCATATAATTACGTCTTAAGATCGCGCTCGGAGAAATCGAGGTTGTAATCCTCACCCAACAGATTACCAGCACGTTTGGTCCTGCATATAAAGATTAAGAACCCACCAGTTTCCTGTCGTAAAGGGGTGAACGTTCTTGATTAATGCTATTATTAGTACGATGTGGATGTAACGCTATTCAGAATGGTCCTATAATACAACTACTCTATGGCACTATGGCGCTGTTAAACAGTGATCATAAACTCCGGTACGTCGTGTAAATGAATTCACCAACATTCAACGGGGAATCGTCAGCAACTGTTGCCCATAAGGCAATATTCTGCCTCCTGTGTGTATATATGTGTGTGTAAAGAGAGCAATATTGTTTCCCTTATAAAGAACCTCCCTTTTCATACCATGTATAGCACAAATCAATCATGTGTATTCCTCAGTATTCCTATATTTCCATCCAAAAAAGTGCCCCTGAATGATGCGTGGATCTTTTTGCATTTTATCAATTATTGCAAACCATAAACTGCAGCAATTATTTACTCCTCTTATCACCACTTATCAGCAAAGTACTACCTACGCATGCAGAAGACTTCCTGACATCAGCAGTTCATCGTGACATCAGAACACGAAATAATTATCCTAGTGTTTGGGGGAAAAAAGTACTGCAGGTGACGAAGTGGTCATTACGTGTTAGTTTTTGTAAACTAACTTGATGAGCAATATTTCTAAGCATGTATGCTTTCTAAGCCTTGCAAGTAGTAATGTTTTAACAGCTGCGAAATAGCGCACTTGCAAGTTTATCACGTCATTGTACTAAAAGCTTTTGCAGCTGATTTAATCTCCATTCTGAACAGATGCTGCTGTGTGATTGGTATATTGGCAGGTGTACTTCTCAACGTTTTCCCTCGATGTACTTATTTTAATTCAGAAATTTAATTAAGATCGTTGAACGGATTAAATGTCAAAAAAAACTCAACTCAATTTCATTACAAATTATTAATAAGGCTATTACAATATTCATTAACCTTTATGTAACTATTGCTGTGCTGGGTTCCGTAAAATAACATAAATTCCGGTCAAAACATTGCTTTCACAGGCATGTTTTTTTCTCTCTCTCTCTTTCTCATGTGAAAAGGCGAATAGCAGTAAGTAAACACTCCAGCCCCATCATTTCATCGCTGCCGTTAGATCAAGTCCAAGACAAAAAATTGAGAGTAGTCCTATTTACTGATCATATCTACTATTTTTTTGCCGATAACGTTTCTATCCACTGAAAAAATATTGAAAGTAGAAATTACGTTGGGATTACTAGTCAATGCTACTTTCATAACAATAATATTTCAGTGAAGATGCCACTTCTGTAATACACTAATATGGTCCTATCGTTTCCACGTGAATTGCAACTCAAGTAGTATGGGAACTAGTCATCTATAGGCACCATATTCTACAGAATTTTAGTCCCATCTTCCCAGTAAATCTGCCGAAAAATCTTGCAATCTGATATTTTTTTTAAATAATCCCTTATGACCCTTGGCATGGGAGATAAAAATGTGTTGGTTTTTTGATCAGATGTTTTACACTGAAGCTAACATGACCACCTTAATTTTCCCTCAGTACTTTAGTAATACGTTACATAACAGAGTTGTTAGATAATGGCCATGTTCAATCCATTTGCTGAAAAAAATATTGGTAACTGCTAGCACTAATCATTCTAGTCATCCAAATAAATCATTCTAGCCCAAGAGCAATAACTGCCACATGCATGTGGTACAGTAGCATGCATCGCAACAAACTTCCCAGGAAATTATGCAAGCAAAAGCGATTTTAAAAAATTAACTGATTATTGGTAACTGCCATACTTCCGGAGCTAATTTTTATGCAGGACTCTGCGGGATCGTACTATTTCATGAAATGGATGCAGTGCTGCACATATACAGAAATAAATATTTCTTCATTCGTATATGACGCAAGGATGGAAACGTTGCGAAACTCCCTGAAGGTACTTTTCTACAATTGGACATACAGTTGCAAGGGCAATCGTAAGAAGCGACCACGTCAGCAGTCTCAATTTTTTTGCTATAATTTCACAAACGTGAATGGGCATTAATTACTCCGGTACCTGCGATGTTTTTTTTTATACAATATACCTAGGGTACTTTCCCCAGCCGGTTATTTCTAATCCCATAATATAGCTGAGCAAGCGTGTAAATCTGGGCGTAACAATAATCCTGTAAACTCGATCTTACGCTGAAATTGTGACGTCAACCACAGTGATTGGCTGAGATCAAACATAATGCTGGTTTAAAGTTTTTAACTGTTAGTAATGAATAGAGTGCAATAAAGTGAGAGCGTCATAAACGTATTTGCAATTGAAATACCAGGGGAAAATTTACTCATTAAATAGTTCGGTGTCCAAAAACCCGTTTTGAAGTCAGGTCAGCACTCTCACACTCTGATCCGAATCCTACATAACAGATCCTGCGTGTCTCCCTGGTCGGCATACAATAGTCAATTTTTGTTTGTTTCGAGTTATTTACACCACGAATAATACTTTTTTCTGCTCTATCGCCTAGTTTTGATATATAATGAGCCATCAAACCAAAATTTTCTATCATCACCACCATTGCAAGGTCAATCTTTCATTTTTGGTTTTTTGGACTATAATTAATTTGCATGCCTACGATTCAATATCTCCATTGGCAAATCAGCCTCATGAATGGACCGTATGAGGGACACTTCTTATGCCATTCAGGTGTGAAAGTGTGCCGGCCGGCTCCCACACACACAAGTCCCACCCCCTCTATAGGGGTTGACACCATCCCCTATAAGTGTAGATATACACTCTAGCCAGGTGAGATAAGCACAAGGCGGTGTGCAGTGCTCCTGGTCGGATGGAACAAGCTGCGGTGGGGTGCTGACTTACGTCATCAGAAGAGATCAGTGGAAAGGCCTTCCATTTTTTTTTTTACATCTCCAGCAGCCCCAGTCGCTGTTGGGCCTGAAGCCAGACAGGTTCTTCCATAGTGTACCGAGAGTGCGTGAAGTGCGTGATGACTGCCACGGTGGGCGCCTCCTTCTGGGGGGCGACCTCGTGGTCTGCATCGGTGGTCAGCATCGGTGCGGTGGTCGCGTGTCTTCTTCTGCTGCTTTTAGCGGTGTTTCACTGGCTCGAGTAAGTTAGCGGTTTGGATATACTCTGAAAAGGTGGTGATGGACAGAGTGGGTCATAAGTGGCATGCAGTTGTTTGCACTTCTTATCCATTGTACCATCCGGGGCTTCCAAACGCGAGCATAACATCTGGGAAACTTTCAGAACTGGCTGGACAAATTAAACCAGGGTAGGGTGCCAGGTACATTATAAATAAAGGGGTGTGTGACATACAAATTGCGAGTAGTTGCGAAAACGTTGCGTACCTGTTGAATTTTTGCTAAGGGGACGTGATTGATGCGCTTTCTACCGCAACCTTGAAGTGCTAAACGCATTTTCTTGCTCTGGTCTGCACCTATTTGCCAAGTGAATTCACATCAAGTTTACTGTAGTTTTTCCGCAGTTAGTACCTCTCTCGCACCAGATAACAGACCACATGATCCAAGTCAGTGGGTTCATAACCCGATATCCTGCGTTACATTGTGATTGAGATAGAAACTCATCACACGTGAAGGAATTTGTGATACCGCTACAATTCACGAATTATATACCGGTACATAACATTTTTCTTGTTAAATGTCGGATTGTTGTTGGGAAAGAACTGGTGACATTTAATACATGAGCTATCAGTGTTATAACAGTGTGCACTGAGCCACATGATTGTGGAGTAATAGACAATGCTATATCGCCCATATGGGTACTTGAAGGAGCCATTATTGCATTGGCAGACTTCATAATCACTTATCTCACTTATCAAGAAATTCTCGCGCCAGTAACCTCACTTATCGCGTCTATACTGCTCCGTATCAATTGATTTGAGGCTCCAAACATGGAACAAGGCCTCGATGATATCCATCGCTTGAGACTTATCGTTAGAATTGTTTTTTTTTGCCACATGTTGTTTGTACCGACCGGTATGCGACACAGTCTCATAAGAGCAAGCCAAGGTGTTCTCAAGGACCTTGAATGTTCACTCCGCCAATCACTGGCTACTTAGCACGCCGTAACATCCCCCCAACAAGGCCCAAGTTGTTGGGAATTATTATTCGTTTCCGTTTCCTGAAATAAATATTGTGAAGTACCTTTACAATGCAATATTATTCGTGGAATATGTTCCACGTCTTTCTTGCTCAGACTGCGATTCAAATCAGATCGCTATAACTCTACACTGGCGCAATATATTAAAACCTCGTTAAAAATTGCTGCCTTGACTTTTCCACTGTGTTAAGAACAGGCTAACAATCATGACCCACATCGGCCTTATACCCTCCATTAGAATGACAATGGCAATTAATACCTTTGTGCCAAGGAGCAAGTATTTGTTAAGGATACTGCGATAAAGGAAGATGTCACTTCCATTAATAGTAATGGTCCGTAAATTACTATGACTAATTGTATGATAAAAGTTATTAAAAGATGTGAGTGCAATAAAATCCTATAGTTTTATAGCACATATTCAGTTGATGAAAACACACTATAATAATTATACATGTGTTTACTTTTTATATTTTAATTGAACCCTTCTTCTCATCTGTTAACCTTGTCATTACAAAGAGATGTCTTTTTAAAAGAAAAGCCTTTTGTGTTCGCAATGTAATGATCTATACACAGCATACTTCTTTTGCCCAAGGTTCTCATTTTTACAAGAAAAATTGAGAGTCTCAAAGATTGATTGAACAAAAAATGGTTGTGTCTACAGCCCATTAGCGATTCTTTCGCTTGACATGTATGAATGCGCATGAACATGCATGACGGAGAAGTATGTCACTGTGGACATACCAATATCTATTTTGAGACGTACCAAAAAAAACGACGTATAGCGAAAGCTCCTCCTCTATACATGGCACCCATCGGTTCCCTCTTTTCGCAACCAGGAAAGAGAAAATCAGGATCCTTCTATAGCTTTTGCATCATCCGGATACAGGGAAAAGCAAATTCCGTTCATTGTAACTCTAAAGGGCAACTAGAAGTCCCAATCGCTAAGGTGCTATTAGCCGTCATCACGCTTCAATTTCTCCCTCCCCTTTTCACTCTTTTGTCCAATTCCAAAGATGTTTGAGCCTTTCATCGGCATCATCGACACGGTTTGCGGTCACAGAAAAATTGAGGATTCCTGCTACATAAAAGCTACATGTCGTGCTATGGAGGAATTGGGATTTTTTTTAAAAAAACTATGTTCTGGTGCTTTCTATATGTCACGGATATTTTTTTATCGTGTTTATTCAAACGTGCGTTCTCTTAGAAATTTCACCACAACATGCCAATGCTGCCTGTGGTCAGTTCGCACATAAGAAAATAACAACTTCCGTTAGTGGCCTGCACAACATCTCTATACGTATAATTTTACATCGCGAAAAAAATAATGTTGAGAAATAAGTTTTGGATGTGCAAATCATGAAAGGTGTGATCTGGGAAGAACCGCAATGTTTTCTCAATTATACTGAGAAAAGTAGTAGCCCGCGATTATTATACCCTAATTATACCATGTACGGCGTACGACTACGACCTAGTGTGCCACATATGTTAGTGACATAATATTAAAACGCTACTTTTTAATAAAGATAATGGAAGTGTTTGCGTAATAAAACTGTGTCCGTCACCTTGGTAAAACTTCAATTCATGATGTTAAGAGGGAAAGCAGCCGCCAGAAGATGTCTCTATGCTTCGGTGGCAAAATGGCAAAGCAGTAATGCCACCTGGTGGTACGCTGGGTCACAATCTCAGTAGAGGATGCCCCTTACATGGGGACACCATCCCAAACACAACACTTGATCATCGATATTGTTTTAGAACTTTCTAATTGGGAAATTCCTATTAAGCACGAAAATGACAATTTATTATGGTGATGATGGCCTATCCATGTAATTCATTTAATTTGGATTCTTCTGCGCATTCCATTCCACAAGCATCAATTTGCAAAACCTGGCATATTCGTGCACCTAAGTACAACCTCGGAAATAAACCTACCGGTTATATTCAAATCCAACCCGTTTATGAATAACACATTAGCCAAGAAAATTCTCAGAGAAATTCAGGCTGGCAGGTGCCTCATAAAACCGGTCCTGCTGTGATGTTATTGGCGATCTGTTCCCATTCTTGGAGACTAGAACGATGAGTTTTCGGATAGGATGGCCAGTTCTGATTGGCGGGATCCTAAGAAGTGGAAGAAGGAAAGCTGGTGGCCGGATGACTAATCTAAATGAGCGGAGACGTTTAATCGAAGAGATGAAAAAGAGGACGCAGCAGACCAGCTGGAAAGTTGCCTCCAGCCTGTAACATATAGTCATGACTAGGGATTATGAATGAGAGATGCCCGAGCTAATTCTCCAACCGAGACAAGGAAACTGGATTTTATGACCTGCTGAAGCAACAAGGTCGCCGGAAGAATAAACATGCACCAAAAAACCCGGTTGCATCTCCGGGGCCGGTCGGTCTCGTTATAATGGACTGCATTCATGTAAACCCGACTTATCTCTATGTAATCTAATTGCTTAATAATCACGACGCTCCTAAAAGCGGATCGGTGTAAATGAAACGGCCTGATGTAACAACCAAGTCTGGCAGGATAGGAAAATGGTCAGGGTGTTAATTTTAAAAAGATTTGAGACAAATTGCTTGCTGCTACTCTAATTAGTCTAATGTTATTTGTCAGTTTATCACATTGATAATGTGTTGACAATTATATCAGGCTGAAGTTCATTTTCATGGGTTAAAGATTTTCACACGCGCGCCCGTGAGAACACGTTTGCAGGTAAACAATATAACGTTGCATGTACCATGCCAATTTCAAAAAATTAATTAACAGACAAATTAATAAAATGTTAATTCAATAATTTTGATTTTTTGTTCTATATGGGGGCATTCAATAAATGAAACCTCACGCATTTTAAAGCACCATTTACAAAATCATGCATAGGAGCAGTACGCTCGGTGTATATAAAGTGACTTACGTCACGGATTCACACCCGTCAGAATGTACTTCCGCAATGATTAAAACGTTAGCGCCGGACAGCTTTGTTGGCAGCGTCGCTGACCGCCTGAAATATTCGCCGCGTTTGACTGGAATTCACGTGCGTTTTTTTTTGTGACCCTCAATCCCCCCAAATTGGTCGGACATGAAATTGGAAACCATCCCAGAACCTACTTGTCCTGTCCCAACTAGAGTCCAACTTAACCCAAATTGTCCCCGACATTAAGCCCATCTCATCTGACCTTCCCACTAACTTCTCATCTCACACCATCCCTAGTGAATCGGTCGCGAAATTAAAAGTCAGTGAAGGTAACATGAAGTTTAGGGGGTGTAGCAGGGCCAGGTAGAGAGGGAGGTGGGGGGGCCATGGGAATGAAGGTGAGGCAGGTAAACCAAACCGGCAGGTGAGCGAGGCAGTGACCAGCCAGAGCTCCATCTGTTAGGAGGGAATGCGTCTCTTTGTGAAGTTTGTCCAAAAGGATCGTTGAACCGGCCATCAGGATCTCCATAGGGTGCGTACATTACGTGTACCAAACTTGTACTCGAGCCAATAGGATTGGTTCTGGACAAATTCCAGAGAGTGTCCCCTACCCACTTCTGCAAAGAAAAAAAAAACTGACCACTGCAAATACAGCAAGTAATGTTGTACAAATATTACAACATCGTAAGATAACCGACCATAACCTTGGTTCAAGTGCAAGGCCCAGTGAGAGGGTATTATCCTCAGGGTACTTAATAAGCAAGCTGTGTCTTGGTAAATAGCTCTGCGGGGCAGCTATTATTTAGTGTCAGTGGCCTTTGAAGCCTCTCTCTCTCCCCTGCCAGAAACCCCCTTTGGCAGAACATGCTCCTTTGAGTGTCCAACATTCAAGTCTTCGAGATAGGAACGTGGCCTTTCCACAATCGTAACTTGGAAGATGCGAATCTGGTTCATCTTCGTGACGAGTTTACAATCGCTGCTAGAGACAGCTCTTGCATGACAAGAAGTCGTTAAAGACGCGATTTTTTTTTTACCAGTAGAAATAACTGAGAAAGGGATAAGTAAGTGGCTTATTGGTTTAAGAAATCCAACAATATCGCTAATAAATCGTGTTTTGTGGAAGGGTGAGGTTGGTCACACCGCAGTAGCCGCAACATGTTAGCAAAATTTCACTGCGATAATTACACTGCTGATGTTATCGTACGAATATTCTTCCGTCCCACAAGTTTTCACTTCCAAAAGATAGGGATCGACTGCAGTTGCAGTTACCCTTGGTCATAACCTGGAGGTCGTCGTAGTTCCAGGAAAATAACTGCATCAAAATATATAGCAGAAATAAAACGTAAAACGGGATTTTTTTCAGCCTGAGTGTCATCTCTTCCCGATAGTGTACCTAGTCCAGTTTACTCAGTAATTAGCCCCAATTACTGATCACAATGTTGGGTACGGTTGGGCTGTTTCCGATCGAGCAAACCGCTGGAATTGTCTTGCAGCAGTAGCCTGCTGAGAAACAACTTTCCCTTCACACCGTTAGGGAAGGGAGGGGCTATTGGGAATCTTCCGGTGAAATAGATTAATTTCCCACACAAGTCGGTGGTTGCGTGCACGTTTGTCTGAGCCGCAACCTACTAGTAGCCGTCGCAGGGAAAGGACAAGACATCGGCACAATTTCTCCCAAATAATTCTCAGATATTTGTTGCTACAGATTTCACCAGTATATGACATTGAAATACACCTGCCAATTGCGCGACGCACATGCTTACGTCATACCACATGTGTTACCGCAACTTTGAACCTGCACCTGATCGTATTACAATGTCTCAAATATCACCGTACCCTTCAGGAGAAAACCATAGGATGCGACATGTTTTAATACCCTATCCGGAAGTGATAGTGACGTCAGTAGGGGGAGGCTGGAGGAGGTTGTGGTGGGGACCTGAATACAATAAGATACGTCCTTGGTCTGGCTCATTAGTCAGTAGTGCCGACGGAGCATGGAGAGGCAGAGGCGCCTGCTGATGTGTAAGGGTGCGTGAAAAAATGTCTCTTTGGAGGCACAAGTGGGCACCCAGGCGTAGGAACAAATGGGGCACATATAGGAAGAGCGTGCGGAGGGCGGCGCCGTCGCAGGATGTGGATGGACAGTTCCATCAGACTCTTCGGGCCAAGAACTGGTACACGTGGCTCGGAAGGTATACCAAAAACTCTTAGTCCAACTGGGCGGGCTGTAATGTGTAAAAGAAGAAGAAAAAAAAGTTAGAAAGTGTGAGAATTAGTGGCAATCATGATTGGCATGATACCGTTTACATTACCAGAGGGCATGGTTAGAGATATTCAACGCAGAGTAACGGGAATCATGATTTGAGTATGTGGATATCGTCGGTGATCTTAACAATGGGGGCTTGATGATTGAATGGGCGGAGGAAACATTTCAAAGGTGTGTGGTGTCTTTGGTCGTCCTATCACCGCTAGTTGACTCGGGTAATCTATTCTTCATGACTATTGTGGCATACATTTTCTCAGGCATTTTACGGTACTTTTTAGGCTACGAATCATCAAGAGATGTTTCACACTTTTGACAAGTGCATTATGTCTGTTGCGCTCTGTAGATATTCCCAAAAGTACATTGGTTCCCACAGAAAAACTACATTGAACAGTGCCCTCCAAGCATAATATGTGACCTTTTGCTTCATTACACCAACAACCATAATTGAGGCTAATAATAGCATTTTGCTCAGTTAAGCCCAATTACCAACAGCTCAGTTCATTGCCTCCCATCCTGCATTTTCATCCGCCATTTTTATGTCGGTTTCAACATTTTTGTCCACTGTCATAATAGGACATTCCGGTCCAATTCCACGCCTGTAAGGAAGACGATTGATCAGAAAATGGCCATAAAATGAGGAAGACTGCTGGCCTTGGTAGAGAAGGCCGCAAAAAATACGTCACTTCCTGCGTTCCGCATCCGGAACGAGGTCGAATATTTCATCGCCGCAAATACGGATCCGATTATCGGCAACATTGAAACAAAAGTCACAAGGACCGCCGTCGTCACGGATAGTAGTTCAGCCCGTCCCTACTTTTGCACCGGGTGTTACCGCAATTATTTAACGAGCCAGATTATTACTTGGCATGATTGCCTACTTTCATGGAATCACGTGGGAACTTTGCGTGGGACCAGTCAGAAACAGAAAAAAAAAAAGCTGCATCCGGACAGGGTGCCCTTGGTACAATCATCCAGATTGTCCCCAACGTATAAGCCTGACAACAACCTATTTTTCGTGATTTATCTCGATTCCGTATTCAGCTTTTTTTACGTACTAGGCACATTGCCAGAGTCGGATATGACTATGCAAATAGTCCGAATAGAATCGATTGTTAGGTGTCTTCCGGATATAATGTCGGAGCGGTTATCAACCTCAATGTCCTCGATTTGCCATCTTTTGTTGCAGACTCGGATGGAATCTCGGTCAGTTCTTTTTCGTCCAGCCTAAGATTACTTCCCCCTTCAACTGACTTCCATCCAGAGCCATTTTATTTTTTTTCTCACGCTCACTACCACATTGGCATGCTTCTGGGACTTCGCATGCACGAAACCTGATTCCACTCCAATAGGGAGAGTGAATGGAACATATTTTTCTGGGTGTGTTTGGAATAGGTCAAAATCATAGGTGTTCAATGATGGAATTACATGATGCGGATGAGTTATTGCAATATATTGGGGGCGAGATACGTGGGACATGAGGGTAATTTGAGGAATGAGGTCGCAGCTTTTTTAAATATTTTGGGAGTCAAAAGTTCAGGGTGCACACTGTATCAATTTCAGTTGAGATTGCATAGGCTCATTTGACAACATTGTGGAGTTCAGTGTCCATGCTTGTAATGTGCTATTTTACAATGAGACTTTCTATTTTCCTTTTCTTTATGAGCAACAATGCAAGGTGGAAGTTACCACCTTATGGCATGTTTCCCAGAATGCCGTGAAAGTGCTGTAATTTCGGCGACTTTGGTTGCGTCAAATTGAGGTTCGCGTAAATAAGAAAACAGAACAATTGATAATGTTGCATATACCAGCAGTTTCAGGAATTGAACTAACAACATTATTAGCTCCTGGTGATGTACAGTAACAGCTGTAGTACCAGTACTGTAATTGTGACGATGAATAATTATTAAAATCAACTAGTAATGTAATTTGGCCTAATAAATCTTTCGCTGGACAGTCCTCATTTCTGTGTTGCACATCATACATAATTAAGGGGTCATTTCTTATGGTAAATCAAATGTTGCATGTGTGGCCCTGAGGAAATGTCACTCGCACTCTCCCATCAGCATTCATAGTTGGGTAATGATGACTCATTGTCATTATTCCCGATACATAAAATCAAGGTACTGCATATGACACACAATATTGTTTCAAGTACCTTGACACCAAACAGGTACAACGACAGGAGACAGGATGCTGCAGTTATTAGTGCATTTGCACACTGATGACTATTTTCGAACCAAAGCACCCAGTGTGTTCACAGTGAAATATACCAATTCATAAATGATTGCGAAAACAACAATCACAATTAATGCAGTTATTGGATTACCTCCAGCCTTAATTCTCAGAAAATTATTAATCTGACCACCATTCATTCACATCAAAGCTTTACAGTCAGTAAAATAATTGATACACTAGCTAAGCTACAAACTGCTCACACATTGCAAGCAACACTAATATTTTTGCAAAGAATCACAACACACAAATTGCACCACAAATTACCAAGACCTTCACGCGCCTTCACGTCTGCCCTTAATTGACAGCTTCTCTGCAGCATCCATCCGTGCCAAAAAGTTGCATGTGGCCTTGGTTGATATATGACATGACATACGGAAGAGAGAAATATAAGAGCCTGACTCTACCCTCTAGCCACTTCAGCCAGGTGGAACCTACATAACCACTCCTCTAAGACATTACTATGCATTCATTCTCCTTTACATCTCCTAAACAGCCAGCTGGAGGCAGAGCTACGAGAAGAGCGAAGTAAAGAGAGTGTGTTGGGCCGCCAGAGCACCTTGTCTAACAAGAACTGCATCCGATGCCTCAAGCCCTTCCCTCTACTCTTTGCTCGTAAGAGAACCTGCAAAGACTGTGGATTCATGGTCTGTGGCAACTGCTGCCAGGAAGATCCACGAAACGGCAACTGGATCTGCAACGCCTGCTCTAAAAGAAGGTGAGCGTTATGGTTAGGTCATTTCCACATTTCCAGTTGGGGTTCCAGGAAAAATTAATAAGACAATAATAATACAGTACTGTCTTAGGAAAAATCACAGCCCATAAGGGGGATTATCCTATGTTATAATGATTCAACAATACAAGTTTGTTTGCAATACCTGTATGGTAAAAAGGGCAATCAATTGTATAATAATTAGTATGCATTAATGATTATTATTACCACAATCATGTCATTACCGTTCCTATAAATGTTCGTTCTTCCAGGGCACACCAACTTCTCACTGAAACCTGGTTGAATGAACCGTCGCTCCCAACAGTGGAGGTAATCAACAGGACTCTGGCAGGGGCTCACAGAGACAGTGCAATAGCTCATCACGCTATACGTGAATGTAAGTAAAAGTAATCCTGGAAGATGTGACAAATGATAAGTGCAGAAAATTCCTGACTTTCCTTTCCATTACCTCTTTATAGCTGACTCGGAGAATGATTCTGGTTATGCACCTTCGGTAAGTCCTGGTGGTCGAGTTCCTCAATCTCCAGACGACCAGGCGAATGAAAGTGAAGGTACTGCGGATATTCCAGGGTTTTAAAAAATGAGAAATTAAACCGTACTTTGATTTCAGGTGGGGCAGATAGTGACACCACAACAGCAGAAGTAAGGGCACATATTGAGAGGCTAGTGGTGAACAAACTTGGTTCTGGTCTGGATACAGAAGCATTCAGTACTTCAGAATTCTCAGGACCATACTGTAAGTAGTATAACAAATTCAATGTGAAAGAAACAACCGTGTGTAGTAAAACAAGTAAAAAAAAACAACAACATGCATTCCACAAGAAATTAACATTAGCATATGTTATTAGTTATTACCGAACAACTGACACTACTACAGTATATCACTGTCATCATCATCCATACACTATATGTGGTACCGTATATTTCTCATATTTGTGCACTCAATTCAGATGAGGAGCTGAATGACAAGTACCAAGTCCCCATAGCACAAGCAGTAAGGAACTTGACTGCAGCACTTGTGGCTGGACTTCAACGTGAGTTCCAATAACCATTGCCTACCTATAGTACCATACACTTTGTACCTGATGTAAATAGCTTTATTTATGATTTTAACAGGACGTCCCGCAGGAGAGAAAGTGACAGCTACCAGTGCTCATGCCAACCTGACTGTCCTTTTAGAAGACTTGAAAGCAGAAGCTGAAAATATGCCAGCTGCACAGCTGAAGCACCGAGTCAAAAGGAAAACACAAAATGGAAGGAACAATGCAGTGGACAGTGAAGAGGAAGGAAGAAGGCCGCTCTCTTCCTTGCCATATGAGGAGCTCTTGGCAAAGGCCATCATCAGTCATGTGGTGAGTCAGCGATTGGAAATGAACCCCAGTGAACCCGAAGTGGCATATCTAGAAGAAGAGGAAGAAAATGAGGTGGCTGAATTTCAACAAGAGCCAGTCCAATCCCTGCCAGTGAAAATCAAACATATAAGTAAGTCCTCTTTCAATTGTATTTGATTGACAATGGCAGACATTACTATTGATACACTATATTCCTTCTCTGTAGCACAAATTGAAGTTGGTGTCCAATCTGACATGGCTAGTCTGGATGATGAGGAAGATGATGAAGTGTTTGATGGAGAACTGGAACCTGTTGCTGTTACAGTGAGTATTGAAATTTAAATTAATTTATTATTAAATTGATTATTAAATTAATTAGACTATAACTGTAAAACTATCACTAGGCAGTGTAATAAACTACTATTCCAGATCTATAAATCAGCCTCTGTACATTTTTACCGATTCTTTGAAAAGTAACATTGAAGGCCAATATTATTATGCAGATTCTCATAAACTTCAAAACTGGGAAAAAAATATAGGCAAGGACAAATGGACACTATAATCTTACATGTGCAGGTAGAAGAAGTGGAAGAAGTTACCATGACATTTGAAGAAAATGATGATGACAGCTTAAACGAAGACCTTCCATCATTCAACCTTGGTACAGGAAAAGTTCCATTCCCTGAGCTGGGAGTGGATTTGGTTGAAACCCAAGATGCAGCAAAGCTCGATGATGATAATGAAGAAAGTGAAGAAAGTGATGAAGATGAAGATGAAGATGAAGAAGCAGGTCCAGCAAGTGAATCACTACAAGACAGAAGGGCATCAACAGCTTCAAATCCTTCTGAGAGGATGTTGGCATCAGACACTTGGGAAGAAAACTGGCTGTTTAAACGAAGAAAATTTGCTGGAGGTGCCAAGATGGCACCTGATGCAGTTCCAATGTTGGTGCCAAACCCTGCAGATGGTGTCAAAGCCACCGTGGGTGACCGTCAAGCAGATGAACTCTCTGATTTATCAGACACACCTTCATCACCTCCACCTTCACCACTTATGACAGTACCACTGGATTCACTTGGTTAGTGGAATTAGGAGTGAGATTTGTATCTAACTACACAAATATTTAAATTGCATTAATAATAATTTGGTAGGTGTCCCGGCAGAACAAGATGGAGAATACACTGAAGCATATGCCACTCTTGCCAAGCGGTCCAAAAGTCCTGTCCCACTCCCACGCAGTACATGCAGTCAGATGGCATCACCAGAGGTTACCTCTACATCTGCTCTTAGATTCTCAGTTGCACCTGAGAGTTTGGTCATCCCGAAGGGAAAGGCTGCTCGATTTGTGTGTCGTCTTGAAAATTTATCAGATGAAGTGCAAGGTAATATTATAGAAATATGTCAATATTTATATTCAACTAACAATACTTACTTAACCTCCACAGTGACCTGGATATGTGGTGATAAAACCTTAATGCCTGACGACCGAATTGCCATGTACAACAACGACACCACATACCATTTAGATATCTATGAAACAACTCCTCCCGACTCAAACTCGTACATTTGCCAAGTCCAGAGTGGAAATAGCATTATATGGGCTGATTTTGACCTCAAGATAGAAGGTGAGATTATTATTCAACCATTATTTAGGAAATGTCTCAAACCTGCCTGCTACAACAATGGCTTTTTGTTTCATGGTACAGAAAATTCCAACCCACCTGTAATGCCAACTTGCCTCAATTTCTCTGATGACATGTACATCAAAGAAGGACAGCCAGCAGTTATCTCCTGTAAATTTGATGGACATCCAGAACCCCGAGTTCAATTTAGGAAGGGGTCTCGGCAAATTGCAGATATAAAGGGTGTCTA
>KZ539439.1:7459-22193 GCA_000934665.2 Catajapyx aquilonaris
GGGGGGTGGGCGAGAGGGGATTAGGGCTGGCGATATCTGGCTGGAAGACTTGAAAGGCTTTTTCCCCAACTTCAACGCTGTTCGCCCGTGTTATGTATGGCGGGCATTGCGTTAGATGGCTTGCAAACCCCCAGTGCAATTGATCCCTGGGCCTGTTTTGCCCAACTTCAAAAGAGGCCTGTGAGTGTACATGCCAGTGTTGTGGATGGGGAGGTGGGATGGGGGGGGGGGGATTCGATACTTCAGAAGGTTCCAAATGCAGTTTCCATCACCAGGGATGGAGGCGGGGGTGAGGGGGGGGGAATGGGAGAGGGATCAGGAACGACGTCATTCAAAAGGGAAATGGACACGAAAGGTTTGAACCTCTGGAACCTATTCAAATTCTGGAAATAAACAGCGTTTGAGCCGACACAGCAAATCTGGGATACAATTCCGAGGAACGTATCCAAAGAGCGTCCACACGGAGGGACTTGCACATACTTGAAGCTTTTATAACGGTCGTAAGCTTTCGTTTTCGTATTACGCATCTGGTTTTTGTATGAAAATTTTCAGAACATTTTCAATAGCTGGGCTCTGGAGTGTTTTTTTCATAGTCTTCCTGAGCGGCGTTCCATATTCGATGTATGCCAGCTGTTGATGCCTTTGTTTACTGGATGGTTCGCCGTGATATACCGTACACTACGCCTTTCCATTCCCATGTCTACCTTTTCTGGTGACACTGTCGGGAAATTGACAGGATATAATATTAAGCCTCGGTCTCATGAAGTCACTTACTCTCCCTTACTCGTAGACGAATTCTGTCATCCTCGAAAAAGTGATTTTAGGCCATTAATTTTACACTATTTTTTGAGAAAAACCCTTATCCTTTGGTAACATAAAACCACTTTACTGAGTTCAGAAGCACAGGCTATATCTGCGATTTCCCATCCTTATTATCCTCGTTATTCGCTGGCACCCCAGTTTTTTTTTGGGGGGGGGGGGAAGCCGGAATATGATGATGATGATGATGATTTGGTTCATTGCATTCATGAGAACGATTACAATACAACCCATGCGGCCTTCAGGAGAATCTCAAACACATCCATCAAACAGAAAAATGCGTATGCAATGTTGTCTAGCTACTTTGATTCGAATAACATCAAACTCGTTTACAACAGTGTGTAACGCGAAGTTGCAAGCGAATGAAGACATTTTTCCCAATACCCCCTATTCTAAAATGTTCAGAACCTTCCCAAAAGCTGGACATTACTCATCCATGGGAGATATCACTGTCCAGCACTATATAGGGTGGTTTCAGGGAAGCCATACAATCGCCATGCTGTATGGGACAAATCAGCCCTTGAAATTCATCCATAAAAAGTATCATAGAGGCATGTGAACGGCTTGGGCTTCCCAATTCCACATGATCTCTTCTTCCTTACTCCCACGGCACAAATTTCCAGAAATAGAACTCGACTGAAGAGGAAACTATACATAAAAAGGAGATAGCGAAGTCCTTTCGCATTGCAGGGCAAGCAAATAAAATTGATAGTTATTTCAACTAGCACTATGGATCTATTCAGTCTATATACCAGATTGCGTTAATTCGTGTCAAGCGCTTTAGGATGCCTATAGCGTTCCCCACGGAGCCACACTGGCCGTTGTGAATATGCCTTTGAGAGTTTTATGGGGATTTCTAACGGAAGTGCAGACCACTATGTTCCTGCATGGCCTCGTTTATCCGTTGAATACCTGGTCATCGTCCGGAGATGATTCCACACTTTTGATGAGCCAATAGAGGGGCATTTTTACACCCGGAAGGTGAGCTTGGCCAAAGCATAACCACTCGTTACGTTATTACTCAAATAGAGTCTGGAGATTTTATCAGATGTCAAGTGTTACATGTCATGTAGACTAACAAATAATGTACATTTCTTTAGTTCAAGATCTTTCTCAGAATATGGAAGCAAAATCAAGGGGCACCTCGAAGCCCTTTTTTTTTAGAAAGTGTTATATAACGTAAGAGGAAAGACCAGAGTTGTGTATAGGTCACGCTGACACAACCTGTGTCCCGAGGTCGATATGTTATACGACCAACCTGGGCTAACCAGAAAAATACTGACTTTTTGAAAGCCAACGGCACGGCGGGCAGGCGGACAGTTGCAGGCACGTAACGGGCAAGCAAGCGATGTGAAAGGAAGCCCTGGCACAGCCGTTGAGGTGCGGGGAGACCACAATGGAACGTCGGTGATTTTGAACCCTCCGCCGATAGACTGGCGTTTCCTCTAAAAGGGGGAGCCCAGGGTGGAGAAGTTAGAGCGGGAGGGTGGATTTAAAATTCCTAATCGGAAGTGACAGGGCGAATTCGCCGGCAGGAATTCGACTGCCCTGCGACTCATTTAACCTATCCACGTGAGCTCTCACTCATCGGGAACGGATATCCTATGACTCGCTTTCTGTTCTCGGAGGTTGCATGGGAAGGTAAGTCATACCCTCCATGTGCTCTGAATAGGGAACACTCAGCATAACATAACTAAGTTCAAAAACAGTACCCGTAGCATACTAAGAAAAGGGGCTGAACTCGACTTTACAAGCGGGTTACCGTACGATCAAGACAATAGTTTCTGTGGGTTCTTGACCAAGTGTTTCGGGGATTTGCCCCGGGTTTTAACCGGCGCTCTGGCACAGAGGCTGTGGATTTAATTCCTGAAGTCGGACCTGTTTGAGATGCGTGAGCTTGACCTCTACGATGTTATCGATACGTTGTCTAGATTACGACATTCACTGCACTGCTAAAAGTAGGTTACCTGTATAGGTACTCAGTGAAGATATTTTGAATGCTTGTTTTTTTTCTAAAAATTACTTCTTAATATTAGGAAATTTAGAGTAATTGCTAACATAATAAAACAATTCAGCTATAGCCCTGTTTATCTACACTACAAATTGTTCATAAAACCAACAAGTTTGAGCCAATTAGAGGATCGCGTACCTTGTCCGACTCGCTTCAAAATCGCACCGGGCATGAACATACCGGTAATCCATTCCATTCTAAAAGCACCTTTTCACACTGCATACATTGGGTAGTGCTGGCCACAAATCGTGTTTATAATATTCTGTCGCGGACGCCTCCCACTCACCCCACTTGCGTGACAACGCATTAAAAGCTCTACACCGCCGGCCGCACTTCAATGCCAAACATGCCAGAAGAGCTGTAAACTGCACTGTAGGCTTCAATTTATACCGATAAATCCAACTATCATATTTCATCTCATTCGAATCCATATAGCCAATGATTATTCCACTTGTAAGAGTGCGATCCTGAACTTGGCGGTTGGAATCCCCCAACGGAAGATCTGGAAAGTAATACAACCACGCCAAATTTGAGTTTGAAATGTGTTCTGGCTAAGAATACTATTTAGGTGTAACCTGTAGCACAGCATTTTCAAAAAAGGTTTTACTTCATGTCTCCCCCCTTATTCTCAATTAGGGTCCATAATGACGCAGCTCCCCGCCTTCTGCCACAAGCCGCGCTTTTCGATTTAATATCCCGAGATGCAATTGAGGAGGAAAATCTCCCTCAGGGTGGGCTCCCTCCGACCCCCACACCTCTCTCCCCGCTCCCTCATCACCCTGCCATACTTTCTCCACCTGCCAAGCTCGGGTCTTGCCCCTTGGCCCTAATGGCCCTTACTAGGATACGGGAAGCCGGCTCAAAATTAACCACCACGCCAATATGCTAGACTGATCCTCAGACCTGCTTAAAATAATGATGGTGGGTAGGTGGCGCTGGGGAGGTGGGTAGGTGGCGTTGGGGAGGTGGGGTCGGGCGGGGGGATGGAAAAGCGGGTTATTTCTGCCGCTTCGCTGGAGCGGCAGAAAAGATTACAAGGAGACGGAGGAAGAGACAGTGGGAAAAAAGGAGGAAAAAAAATTGTAAAGAGCTTCAACACTCCCCCTCCACAGCACAGGGGGCAATGGAGCCATTAGCAAAATGTCACAAGATGGCAGGCTGGCAACAGCACCAGAATTTCGACATCCTCATCCTTCCAGGATTTATGGGTGTTATCAAAATAATACCGGGGGCTATGGTGATAATAAACCTGGAGAGGGTGGGGAGGATCAGTTAGCTTTCGGTAAGGTAAATGAGGTGTATTCAAGGGATTCAGCCACCTTTCTACCTGACCTCTTCCAACCTTGCAGTAAGCTGTAGACTATCACTTCAAAATGGACCAATCAGACTGCTAGTTCGGAATTGCCAGCGTGATTCTAATCTGGGCTGCGGTAAGTTGGTAACGAGAGTGTAAAGATCCGCTGATGCCCCCCGAGGTGTCAAGACACTTGAGCCCAGATTCGTTTATAGGCGTACAGGGTGTGTAGCAAGGTTCTATAATCATGGAATGGTAATATTTTTCAGGAGGAGTATTCATTTGTCACACCTGACTACCATGTAAGGAGGGATTAGCTTGTTCTTTGTTGTAGATATGACAATGAAACCGAAGCAGATAACTTATAAAGCCTTTTAATTATACACTAAAAGTATCGTAGTTTAAAAAATTAAGAGCCAGTTGTAACAGTTACATGACCTTGACTGATCCAACCACTACTCCAGAAACTCTGCTGTGCAGACGTATAGTTTGTTATTCTTATGAGTCAATTCTGCCAATTTAATTAGAGGGGAGCTAGTGTATCTATCTCTGGTTATTATTAGAGCATAAGTAACAAAAAGTAAATATTGAAGCAAGTAACATTGTGAGAGTTTCGCAGTAAATTATTTTAGGTAAGTTATCCACTTAGAGTGCTGTAACACAGTATTGAACTCAGAACGAAGTTATATGTTTTAAAAACTTGCAACGATGCAAGAACTTCGTATAGGACAAGTGTAGGTCGATATGGACAACATTTATGCGATGGTATCAACATAGCACTTTACCAAAATCTATGAAAACATGCCCTTAGGCAACATAAAAACTGTGCGAAGTGTACTGTATACTGTAAACGACATTATCATAGATTCACCACACTCTAATACTGTATATGGCGCAAAATCGAAGTTTTATTTCTAATTTCAGCTGTGATGAAAGGTACTGCACGTTTGTCGGCAGGTCATTTTATTTTTCTGACGATACATACGAGAAAGAGGCGATCTCGCAAAAATCCCATCAGTCATTATTATCACGCTTATATCCTGATCTCTAGGCAACCTCTGTAAGGCGCGCTAGCCCATCTGCCAGGAGATCTCCCTACAAAGAGGGGTCGTGTGTGTTGCCGCCTGTGTCTAGCGGTAGGGCAATGTTTCTGGTCGTCTACCTAGTTACAGGTTGGTCTCTCGACATTATTTTGAGGGGTATGGTGGAAAAACATGATAACTGACAAAAGGGTAATTTTTCAGGAGAGCGAATTGAAGTTTGCATTTTCTTAGCAAATAATATAGGGAATGCTGATTGTGATCTAGTCCGTGTGTCCGTCTCATGCATGATACATGAACTTGGAGTATACCAAACTGTTTGTCATGTCTTATACATAGTTGCTAGGTGTTTAGGTAAAAATGACAAAAAATGTCAGTTAAGTTATCATGTTTTTCCACCACATCCCTCATTTCTCCTCCCTACATTTTAGACTTGGTTATGGCCAATGAATGTACTATATCGCCCAAAAAGATAGAGACGATTTTGCATTTGACTCAAGTGCAACTTGCACTTGAATCAAATGCCAATCGTCTCTATCTTTTTGAGCGATATAGTACCTTAGTACCACTTGCGGCTTGACCTACTAGTAAGAAACACCATGTATAATACATCGAAACTGGAATATAACCGAGGCTGTTGGGAAAGGTAATGGATTCCACGAGAGGCCCAGAAATTGGGTGCAAATGTCTGTCACGCGTAAACTGAGTGAAGAAATGAATATCGGCTGTCAGATTCGAGTGCTCTCGTCCCGAAATTTAACGCATTTTCACGCAATTCCCAACATTTTATATCACCACTTCGTTCATAATTTTTTTTGCGTATGTCGGAAATTTTTGCGTAAGTCCGAATCTACGTATATCGGAGCTACGTAAATCTGGGACTGGCGGTTTATTTGTAGTAAGTTACTTGTGGGCTCCTACCATCTACATTTTGCTCATACAGGTACTATGGGGCTCAAATTGTTTTGGTCACTTTATCCTGGTCTTGAAGCAACCCTTCGCACATGCCCCACGGTGTTCAGGTCTCGCATAGGGTCTGGGGACCAAGGTTGGTGCTTTGACTGTAGCTCTGGGTACATTCCTCAAATTGTGGGGACATTTCGCGTCCCCGCAGCAAAAACGCCTGGTGGGATACTGCTTCAGTGGGGACATGTCCCCACAATTCGGTTATGTAAGGTTTTACAAAAGTTCATTTTTCTCAACCTAGGTTAGGTAGGGTAGGGTAGGGTGGGTTAGATTCGGTTAGGTTAGGTTAGATCAGTTTACAGTCGCTTCGAAAATGTGTGTTGTCCTTGCCCCCACTGCCTATGGGGCGTAGGAATGGGTGAGGAGGTGTGTGTGTGTGAAGGGTTGCTTCAAGACTAGGATAAAGTGGCCAAAACAATTTGAGCCCCATAGTAGGCCTACATATTGTGTCAGAAACAGCCAAATTAGAATAGCATAATCAACTTTTAATTGCACACATACATCAAAGTGAGTACAGGTGTCGCTGAACGAATCTGACTGTATCATGACCTAGTAACCTGTATATACAGTGTACACCCTATCTAAAAACACTTCAAGTCGCCATCAAGTGTGGCTGTTGCCTGATTTTGGAGCCCATTCATTTCTCCTTGTACTTGCGTCACCCTTTTTCTCTTGGCTGCCTTGTGGGTGTGGGTGGGAAGGAGGGGTAAAGAGAGGTGGTGGTGAGGAAAGGGATGGGAGGAAGGGAAGGGAAGAGAAGGGAGGGGAGGGGGCAGAAGGACGGTGGTTGTCACCATGACTGATGGGAAAGCTTCCCGTTTCCATAGAGCTTCTGGCCGCGCGGTAATAATTGAACAACTGCCAAGCCTAGGGCAGCCCTCTTGCTCCAGCTTTTATTCTGGTGGCAAAAAAAGACCGAAGGGCTGGAAAAAAACGCACTTCCCGTCAGTGCCATGAAACATGTACAGTGAAGTTTCTACCTTGGGGGCAATGTCGAAATAGTAGGCCGGCTTTAAAAATTGCCAAATTGGCATGCTCCCAATGCAAATGTCAATATGAAGTATGTATCCTGATATATCTGTATGCAGTCAGGCTTCGGTGTCGCAGGGGTAACCAGATTGCACAATTTCGGATGTGCCACGCAGGCCTACAGGGAGTCTCATAAGTCAGGTTGGCTGTTGGCTGGTTTAATGACCTGGTAGGCCCTACTGCATACGCTAGATAAAATTTGTATATACGTATAGTGTCTCGGTTCGTTCACTTCTTATTAAATATTGGTATAATATGACAATTATTTCATGTTCACATGCATTCAAAATGTCAAATTTGACCGTTATTGACCGTTATAGGATTTGACCGCTATTGACCATTACAGGATTTGACCGTCATTGACCGTTATAGGGTTTGACCGTTATTGACCATTACAGGATAGGACCGTTATAAACCAGATTCAGGTGATAATTATTAACCTAGTACCAGTTGTCATAAGACGTGGAGCTATGAAGCTGTCATTACTTGCACATGCAACTTCAGGAATTCCAGGAGAGATCTGAATTCAACCCGTGATTCCATGTTAGGACAAACAAGTGGAAATTTCTTTTTCCTCTCACATAACCTGACGGACTGAAGGAAAATGATGATAGAGGGAATGCGATTCAGGGATAGTCGGAGGGTGTCAGGTGGCAGGATGAGCGGGGAGATGGGAGATCAGATGATTTACAACTTCCCGAAATAAATGGATTGAAATGGGAAGAGGTCAAGGAAGATTTATGGAAAATCGCAGGAACGTCTGTGGTCAAATTGGCTCTAGCGCCCAACCACACTTTCTACTCCACACTTCTCTTTCACCCCTTTACAAAAAAACTACAGGTGTTCTCAAATTTTCCCTTTGTTTCAAAACTTGATAATATAGCACTAAAAGTTGGGACCATCATTACACATTGCTCTAGTGAAGCTTCTATAGGCATACACACAGTATAGCTCACTACTCGCTTTGAAGAGAGAGAGACCCTGAGGGATCTCCCTAGATTTTACCGACTTTCCTCCAAGTATTGGATTCAGAAAAGGGAAAGAGGAAGGGAAAAAATGAATTTACGAGCTTCTATAGCTCCAAAGTTGCCTATATGCCGCTGCCAAGGCAGGATGAAGTGAGTCTATATGTATAGGAAAGCTAAGCAGGACCCCAAACTCCTATGTAATCCGAGACTGTTACCAACGCAAACTTGCGGACTAGTATAATAGGGGCGTCAACTTTCTTTTGGAATAACTCTGGAACTGAGACTTACCCTTTACATTTCAAGCATTGTCAAAAACTTGCGCCAATGTGGGGAGGCAATGGTAACCAAACTCCAGTAGTCAGGTCGGTGGCCGCATTCAATCACGAGCTTCGTAAATCGATCGATGCAAATATATTTGGGTGGGAGCTTTGGGGAAGGGGGGAAGGGAGGAAGGGAGGCACGGAGGCAGGGGCCAGGTTAGGATAACGAATAGTGGGATTGGGTAGCGGAAGGGAATCAAAATGTGGGTAAAAAATGGAACTGTTTCATTATTTAAAATGTATTCATTGCATGGCTTTTGAATGTTATCCAGGTGGAAGCCTACATTATACGCATTGTGAAGCTGTTGTACATTTATAATATGAATAAATGCCTCCTGCAGTGGGAGTGCATGCAATATTGATGGATCCTGTACGGTTCATTATTACGCCAACTTATAGTGAAACGTGTTTTCGTTCATGCCATCAGCAGAAATTTACTTGTTATTTGTCAGTCAAGGGGAATGGTGGTGATACATCACAATAAAGTGGCGAAGTATAATACAGTATAGGTACCCCCGCGAGCATAAAGATGGAGACGGCAGGCCCTTTTTTGACCTTTCTCTATCCGGCTCAAATTAATGAACTCTTTTCGGACCGATTTAGCTGCTTCAGGCTTGTATTCGTGTATTTATGTCAGTATATTTGACACCGTAATAGCTGAGATTGGCAGAGCAGCCTGCCGAAGGTGAGGGCCTGCCGTCTCCATCTTTATGCTCGCGGGTCTACATGCGCACATGATTTTTAAAAAGTTTCCAGGCAGCAGAGCAGATAAATTTCTGGTATAATTATTAAGGTGGCTGACTGAAAATTCGCTGGTACCGGTATACTCATTTTGATCATGTAGAAATAAACAGGGTTTGTTGCGGTTAAACCTCTTGTTCACCATGATTACTCTTAGTAATATTCATCCTCCTGCATATGCTATCAGAGGTAGCCAACCAAATGACCAGCTCACTGAGTGCACACTGGCAAAGTAAAAATTTGAATAACGAATGACATAGAAAATGCATTAACTTATGCAATACTGTGTTCGAAATAAAAGCAAAAATGGATCATGATTGTATACTGTTTAATGGAACGATATTTAATTAAATTAATTGTAAAAATGAATTTACCTCAACTTTCCTATCGCATGATACGGCATACACTATATGCAAGCTTATACAAAATGAGAAGCAAGAGAAAAGCGATTCAATTTACTCTGCATCAAGATATATCCCAATGTTTATTCAACATTCCATTGCGGTTTATTGAAACAATCGTGTAACACATTTTAC
This sequence comes from Catajapyx aquilonaris, assembly GCA_000934665.2. NCBI lineage: Eukaryota > Metazoa > Arthropoda > Diplura > Dicellurata > Japygidae > Catajapyx > Catajapyx aquilonaris. The sequence continues at coordinate 17,184 of KZ539439.1, forward strand.
GCCACGCATATCAGTGGTTCTCTCATATGCATGCCAATAGCAGCTTGCACAAAAAAAGACAGTCTATGTATATGTCACGTACTGCGCAATTTGTGTAATTCGGCTCGAATTAATCGCAAAATTATTTTTCAACCCGTCAACATGTGGGATCCCAAAATGTTGGTTAAAGTTGCGCCCAAAATGGGAACATTTATCCATATTCTGACACCCTCCCCGTCGAGGCCGTACCCATTTCTAAAACAGATGATGCAGCTTTAGCGGACATTTACCTTGTTGAAAAGCCCCCTTCTTGTTGGTATATCTCGTTACCTGACGTCAACCCCACCCTACGACATCCCACCAAGCCTTGGCAGAATGATGGAAAGGAGGCATTACAGCCGCCTTGCCCTCTTGAAAGCGGAGATTCAATATTCGTACCAGGTCGCAGGTGGGCATGCAAAGAGACTGTGAGAACCCACCCCCAAACGTCATACCACCTTCTCTGCCATCTTTTCTTCCTTCAAGTCGCAGCTAACGAAGGCAAATAGTCCCCAACAGGCTTCCCAAGAAAGTTGAATTCAAAAAAGGAACTAGGGGAGGTGAAGAGGCGAGACAAGAAACTGTGGGCTTCCAAGTGAGTACCGAGGCTTTTATCGAATCAGGGGAATCCCTCTCCATCCTTTCCACCCCACAATCCCCACAACCTCCCCTCACTACCAGGCGCCTCCACCATTTTCTGCCTGGTCTGAAGTGTCGCCCCGTGGAATCTTCGCGGTTAATTGCGCAGTTTGCGGGAATCTTCGGCTGCCTTGCTATAATGATTTTATTCGCACCCCTACCCTTCTCGGCCCTACCAAAACCCACTGGGTGGCCCGTCGTTCCCAGGCTCGTTTCAGCCATCAACTGAGGTCGGATTATAGCCTGCAACTTCCCTCTAATGTGCCACACTACAAATTACACTACAGTTGGAGTTAACATTTTCGCCGGTAACGTCGCAAAGTAAAAGTGGGGGAATGGTTTGGAGTTTAGGGGATGTTTCGTCTCTAGGCCAGAGAAGAAATTACGTCAAACCACTAAGGTACGGTTAACGCTAAAGAAAGAAATAAGAAAATTGCAATATTGAGTTAGTTTCCATGTTGTCGGATATCTATTCTGTCCAAATTTCAAAGGAGCCAGTAGTATTCTCCAACTTTTTTTTTCTAGTTCTTCCAAAAGAATAATAAAAAAGAGAGAAGTATAGGGTAGAAGTTTGGGAAGAAAAGGCCTATTTTGGCAACAGTGCAGCTGAGCACAATGCCGGACGGTCTGTGATCCCGTTTATGCGAGCGTACTGTAAATGCCGAAAAAAGAGAGAGAGGGCGATATTTTGCCCGCTGTTGAGGTGAAGAAACAGCGCAAAGAAGTGTCCAATATTTCATAGGCAGGCAACGCGGGGAAGACATCTATGGGACTCGGCTTTCAGCACTAGATGTAGATTTTCTCTCCAGCAGACATGGAATGCCGGTATTTCGCAATTGATTTTCTCCTTGCCTACCAACCGACATTATGCACAAGCTGCGTAGCACAACCATGTTGGCCATAATTTTTTTTGGTCCGCTTGTTTATTTTGCCCATGTTTTTGCTGCATTTTTAAAGCTGAAATCTTGTATCAACGTGTAGTGAAGGGCGATGCTTTTAAGCAGCAACTTCCATGTGAGGCAATAGATTGTGGAAGATGGCAGGAATTAAGAAGCACTTCATGGCAAGTGTTTCTCTGTATCATGTTCCCCATCTAGGTAAAGTGGAAGCCTGTAGTAAACTTCTTTACCAGTTACTTAGTGTCTTTGTTGCAGGGTTGTGATATTTTCCATGACTCGTGTAAGTGATTTGAGTAGACTTTTCTCATTGGGCAGCGGGAAATTAGGCTGACAAATTCGTTGAATAAGATAAGATGCAATGCGATGCGATTCTAATTGCACATGAATGACATTGATTGTTGTCAGTCTAATTTCCCGTTGCCAAGGAACCCAATATCATAGCTCGTAATATGGTAACGTCACTAACCTGCCTGTATATTTGACATTGGCGGATATAGTGAACCAGAAGACCGGAAGTTGACTGTCACCGAAAGTTGGCCACGACACCCTGAATCCGAATCCTAAAACAGTTAGTCGTGATCTCTTGCGTTTGATGCTCTGGTACCTGTCCACGGACGGGCAGAGCCGTTCTATAAGACGTTTTTTCGATGTGAAAAAGTCTAAACATTAGCGGGACTTAATTTTCCATATTCCTCTTACTCGCTTCTACTTATATCTGCTTGTTAATATAGTCTACTAACTTGAGGAAAGTCTGCTCCATAGCACCTCGTGAAATGTATGGACATTTTAGTAAAGCATTTAGTGAATATATGAAATTTACTGCGACAAACTATTAACAAACAATGTAGAACGTGCATGCACAGCCGCGGTAATGCTGTCTGTTGGAACGTACAGTACGTTATTGCAAGTTTCAGCATATAAAATGTTGTTCCTGCTATGCATAACATGAGGAATGTTAATTGCCAAAATGTTTAGAAGTTGTGCTTTAAACGGAAAAATACACCATCTAATATCCTATTCAACCACATGTAATTTGTTCGTGTTCTATCTGGTCCGAATGATCTTGTATGACGTGAGATGATCCCCATAATGCATTTCCTCCCGGGCATTGTTATCCTCTCCTATGCCTACCGCTCCGACGACCGAGAAAAGGACCTTCTCAACCTTCCATCCCCCCAACAGTGACAAACGGCTCCAGATATGATATAATGTTTGTAAGACTTGTGATGATGTGAAGGTGAACCCTCATTGGCTTCCCGCAACCATGTTTTGGAATGACAAATGCGGTGCTCGAAAGTGGGGGTAGGAGGATGGGGTGGGAGGGAGGGAGTTTGCCAGAGGATGGGGAGGGGGCAAGAATGCTCGGAGAAATAATAAAACGGGGAGTGTGGTGGTGGTGGTAGAAGAGGAAGAGCAGTCTCTTTGTCATGTTGGGGACGTTATGGGCAAAAGAAGGGGCAAAATGTACAGCCACAGGGGGTTGAAAGGGGGGTGAAGGGTAGGGGGTGGCTTGGGACCCCATCCATTTGAGAAGCCTCCCCCTCCCTCTTCCCACTCCTCCATCCTCCCTTTACTCTACCCCAGCCTGATCTAGGGCTGCCATTCGTCATAGCCCCGTAGCCTACTCCCTCGACGGCTCCAATATTCGCTTTGGGAAACGGCTAATGCATTCCGGAAGCTGCAGCAGGGTTGCTGAGATGGTCCGGATTTCAGGGGGCAAAATTATGCCTATGCTACGTCATAGTGTTTGCGTTTGCAGGAACTGACAAATGTGTTCCCGAAGAGAGGAACAATAAAAAAGAGTTCAGACATTTTGCATGTAAGGCGTTGAGGAAGGTGAGCAATAAATCGTGCTAATTTAATGCCACGTTTCGCATCGCTATATACAAGTTTTGGTATGGATACTGGAATATTGGCTAATTTTATATTAAGTTTGGTTATAGAGTGCATAATTACATCACCATTTGCATAATTATTTTACTTACAAGGCCGATTGCTTGAACATGAATTTTTTTAATGTACCGAAATATACATATAGCCACTTAATAATTTGATAAATTCCATAATTTATTGCTTCGATACAACCAGCTTTTGGCGCTTAGGCAATATTCACGTATTGCATGATTCATATGCTGTACCGGTATTTTGATTAGGTGTAGATTTGCATAGACCTCCATTTATCTTATTCTATAATTACATATTATGTACTGTGCTTGAGTTCTGTTGCTGGGTCAGTTTTAATAACCAAGAGGTGGGCACAGCTAACTTTCGATAACAGCTAACTTGCTCAGCAAAACCATGGACATCACCAGTGGAAAAACCCCTAATCATTCTAGCTGTTTATCATTAGCTATTTAGCGCCGCCCACGGTTTATACTAACCGAATTAGCTGTTAGCGGAAGTTAGCTGAGCTAAAAATGTCGGTTAGCTTGCCCAGCTCTGCGGTTTTAACGATCATAAGAACTCACAATCATTCCTAAGTTGTAGAGTTCGCCAAGCGTAGTCTACATTTTTCAGCCAGCCCCATGTTTAAAAAATAAAATAAAGACGACAGAGACTCATTTAGTCCTGTTTTTAGTGTACTCTGACTGCTTACGCATTCCTCCGAGCTCTATTATTACTACCGCTTAGAAAATGGAGTTTAACTTCCGCTATATCCAACGTAACTAAGCGACTCTTTCCTGGAAAAGAGAAAGTGGTATTTGTTTGGAATTGTTGGAATAATAGATCACTGCTGGAAGCCCCGTGCATATCAAAGAAACCGACCGACAGTTCTAAAAAATTTACCTTGTACACTGCATCCGACATGCAATCCGGAATAAAACATTTTGCCTTTTGTTCTTTTTCGCCTTCATATTTTGAACCACATATTTTCTCATCCTCTCAAAAGAAAACGAATCGGCAGGTGGCGTGGTGCAGCCCTCGACTGAAAGACAGTGCCCGAACCCCTTATTATCCATGCCATTTCTCCCTCGAACATCTTGTCGCAGCCCGGCTATGAATGAATGGCAAGGAAATTCTGCAAAGGTCCGCATGACGGGTACACGTACTATACGCAAACCACCGCATTGAAGCTAGAAAGGCGCCTAGGGTATCAACGGGAAAGTTTTCCCCTGGCTTTGCTTCTACCCTCCCCTCTTTCTCATGCAATCCGCAAACTCTCGGGCCAGTACTGGGAAAGCTTGATTCCACGCCAAATCTCGACCAGATCCGCCTCAGGACAGATTCGCAATCGGTGCTGGGAATCTTTGGTTTCAGGCTCTCGTTAGGTCGGGCCTAGACCTAATGGAGCTCTTTACTTATTATCGCCCCAGCACATCGACCCCAAACAATTGTAAGCTCAAACCCCAATTGCCCAATAATAATAATAATAATAATAATAATAATAATAATACAACAACAACAACAACAACATCACGACATTTCCCTATGAGGGGTAGTCAGCGATGAAGGG
>JYFJ02005930.1:0-24424 GCA_000934665.2 Catajapyx aquilonaris
GGGACGATGTGGTTCGCACATCGTTATCACATACAAATAAATCATACCTGACGAAGCGTAGGCATCTGAATGTTTATGCACTCATTGTTGATCAGGTAATGCCGTCACACAGGAAGTATGGCAAAGTTTTCCTTTTCGTGTAAAAAAAAAAATGCACAAGGGAAGTTTTTTGGGGGCTGGTGGGCGCGGGCCTTCTTGAAAATGCTTGCTGCAACATTCTAGAAAATCCCTGAGTCAATCTTGGAATATACATTTTTTTTTTCTGTATTGTTTTTTTTCCCTTATTATTTTTTTCAAGATATAATATACAATGACCACTTCTTGGTACACTTGAGTGTCTTCACATCGTGTGTTGCAAAGGTAAAGTCCACAAAAAAAAGTGAAAATAAAAAAACATTGTACTCGCATTATTTTTTTTCTTTCCTTCCCGGCATTGGTCATTGGAACGAGACCAATTATTTCATATATATATTTTTTACACAAACACTCTTTTTTTCGTACAGTTTAAATCTCGAGGCAGTTTTATGACTGGAGTAAATTGGAGGGCAGGGGGGAGTAGTTTTCGGCTATTTTTTTTTTTTCTTTCCCCGTAAACACTGTTTCATGTCATGGAACAGAGACCCCAAAGTTACAGTAAACCTACTGACAAAACGGGCCATCTGCAGAAACAGAGGAAATAATTAATAATTAAACAGGTTGGCACACACTCCACATTTCCTGCCACATCAAAGAACACTCTTGGTTACACTGATTTACAAACCAAAAAACTTGGGGAAGCAAATATTTGCAAATTTGCATCAGTGCAGAAAATAAAAACCATTACAAAAGAAACAGTGCCTCAAAAAAAACTGGACATTCGTCAAATAGCATGGGTCCCACTTTTTTTTTAAATCCTTTCTCATCCTACTAAATTTGTCGTCCATAGAATAATACATTTACACTTTTTAAATATGTAAAAATATCCCTTTCTTCTCACTCTCACTCTCACTCAAAATCATCTGACTTCTCTATTAATTTTTTTTTTAACTCTCATTAAACTACATTTATGTATGATCAGTCTTCTCCGATATAACATTGGACAAAAAAGGGTTAGACTCGTCAAGTGTCCTTTTTGTCACTTGTTGGCTACTCAAGTGGCACAGTAGACATATATTCAAGGAAAAAAAACAAAAACATGTGGAGTGCTTTGGAACAAATATTTTTAAAAAATTTCCACAATATTTTTTAAAAAATCAGCAACTAATTACCAGCTCCTCATTTTCCCAAATACAACCTAAGTCGCTAACATGTCCTATTCACAAAACCTACAGGCCCAAATATGCTTCTCCGATACGTTAAAAATGGGAAATGTTTAAAACTCAAAAAAAAAATATTTTAGTTTCTTTGGTGCTAATGCTCCGTCCATGTCAACGACAAAAAACAGGAGGTAAAAAAACTGCTTGTATTATCCCAACAATACAAATTATACTCGTACTCCAGAAGTAATACTTCAAAAAGCAAGTTCAATGTGAACCTGCGTCCTTCAAGCTTCATTGGAAAATTAACAAAAAGGACCGATAACAATCGCAAAAATTGGAGAGAAAAAAAAAAAACCTTGCCTCCTTTTACATCGTCAAAGGCATGCCAGACAAAAGGAAGCCAAAAAATTTCTTTGCAGTTACCCTAGAGTCCACTTTTCCTTTATTTGCGAATGAGTGTGCCTATATGGGACGCCAATCATCTGGCCTCGTAACAGCACGTATCCCACAAGTGTGTGACAAGTGACAGCCAAAAAAACATTAAAGGGCCACAATCGTCAATTTGAAACATGATCAAAAATACTGTGGTAAGATCAATATTAATTTTTTTTTCCACAATTTCTTCCAGCATCACATTAATAATATATTGGTCAGATCCTGATGTCTCGCAAATTATTTTTTTTAGCAGAGCGACATGATTTAAGCCAACTTGACAAAATCCAAATGCGATTATATCGTTATCCAAATAATTACATCAAAAATTGGAACTAAATCTCAATAAATATCACATCTTGGTCATGTGGCCAAATACTTCCTTCGGAGTCAATACATTTCTAAAAATAATATTGCAAAAGTTCCCCTAAAAATTGCTTTTAGGAAGAGGGGGGAAAAAAACTACGTGTCAACAAGCCCGCTTTTACGTGTTGCTTGGCCGCCAAATGACCACCAAAAAATCACAACAGCGGCACACTCATTTGCAAAGCAAACTGCTGCCTTTCAACCCTTTCTTCACAGTTCAAGCTCCATGCGGTCACTTGGAAGTCGGCACTCCCGCTGGAGGGTACCCCAATGGCGTGGGCGCCCCTGGAGGTGGCCCCTGTGCCGGGTTGGCCCCTGGTGGCGGCCCATACGGAAACCCTGCCCCACTCACAAGCCCTCTTTGCAACAGTTCTTTATATACACTCAAATGGTCCGTTTGTTGTGAATGGGGATGATGCTGCGGAGGTGGCGGAGTCAGCAGGCCCATTTGTAAGGGAGGGGGAGGATAACTGGGCCCTCCCGAGGTCGTCACGGGCGTTGCTGCCGCAGCCGCAGCGTACCACTGGTGTGGGAAAAATGGCGAGTAGTACGCGGCAGGGTCCCAAAGGTGCGGGTACTGTGGCTGAGTCGATTTGTAGCCCATGTAGGGCATGTAAAAGGAAGGGATGCCCATTGGCGGGGGAGGCATTTGAGGGTTGCCTCGAGGTTCAATAGTCACAGAGGGCGACATGGGTGTCTTTGTCACTGGGGTTGCCGGGGGCGTTGTGATGGAGATAGTCACTGATGCTTTTCCGTTGCCGAATGGCTCCGGAGTTGGGGCCACGGTTGGGGTTGGGCGGACTATGGGCGCTACGGGTGCTGATCGAGCCGCAACAACATTGCGCAGTTCCCTCTTGTAGTCTGGAAATAACGGCTCGCGTGCAACCTGCACTGGCTTAATTTCCACACTTGGAGTTAACTTAATTCCAGCTGACTTGAGCATCCCGAGCACATTTTCACGACCAGGAGTGGACACGCTGTGGCGCCTTTCTTTCCTCACGGACAAGTCCAGCTCCCTCTCTTGAACCTCACGTGGTGGTGGTGGTGGCGCAGGTGGCGCTGGGATGGCTACAGGCACTGCCACTGGGTTCACCACCGGCACAACTGGTGGCACTGCCTTGACACTAAGGTCAATCGCTGATGTGTAAACTGGCACTGGAGCCGCTGCCTCCTTGCGGCAGTCAGCCAGTGGGTCTGTGTACACATTCCCAGTCTGGACAAACGGTGATAACACAGGAGTCCTCAGCGTCATCTTCGACCCTGCTGTTGACATCCAACACTGCAGCAGATTGTTGGCTGATGGAGTGTGGTGGTTCTTGTGGGTGTGCTGTATGACCGAGGGACGCCGTCTCGTGTCAAGCGCTGACGTTGATAATGATGACCTCGCACGCTTCACAGGTGGCTCTGGCTTGGGCGGTGGCACCACGCAGTCAATCCGGCTTGCGATCTTGGCCAGGTCGTGCAGTGCTGACTGGCCTGTGAGTGATGGTGGTGGTGCCGACGCTGCCATAAGGTCTTGCAGCTTCAGGTCAGGTGGACGTTGAGATATTGTCACAGGATGCAGTGTCACTGGATGTGATGTCACAGGGTGCAGCGTCACTGGATGTGACGTCACAGGGTGCAGCGTCACTGGATGTGATGTCACTGGCGCGGATGTCACAACCGGTGGCAAAGTCACAGGCACCTCGATCACTTCATCCTTGACTGGCTTTGGCTCTTCCTCCATCCTGTCATCATCAGAGATGTCCTTAGACGAACGGCGTTCTGTTGACGAAGGTTTCGGATCAATTGGGTCGTCACCAGCACTCAATGTGTCATCACCATCGGCCTTTGATTTTGGCCTGCGTTTGTATGTTGGTGGAAGAGGTTTGTGCTCCTCACCTTTACTGTGGCGCTCGTACGGAAGCAGAAGCCTGGAAATGAATAGCAAGTTGTAAGTTGGAACTCGACATGGCCTTGAATTACCACATTACGTAACACACTGTAAGCACACTTCAAGTTGCAAAATAACGCTTCGTTAAGGCTCACCTCTCAAAATGCCTTCTAGTGCAAGTGGCAGCACTTGTGTTCCCAGGGTGTCCCCCTAATTCATCGTAGATGTGCTTCCACATCTTCTTGGCAGTGACAGCCTCATAGCCTCCCAGAGTTTGTACTTTGTCGAAGAAGAAGAACAAATCAACTGAAACGATAAATCACCGGTCAGACATCCGTCCTTCGCATTCCAAAAGCGACGTGTGCTCACTCTTTTTGAACCCAAGGTGTGGAACACGCTCTATGGGTGTGTTCCGCTGGTTCATGAAGAGGTTGAGCTTCTCCAAGAACTCAACCTCCTCTTTGCTTGGCTTGCCCTTTGGCTTGGAGTCAGTCAACTGGTAGTTGTTTCTGCAGAGACCGTTGCGACGAGGAACGGCTGGTTTGGACTGGAAATATATAAAAAAAAGCAGGCTTCATTAACAAAGTACGTCAACATGACAGCTCAGCGTGCACCGCCCAGAATGATCACAACAAAAGCAATACATTGTACGTGCTCTCAGTGCAACAAATTCCTTCCACTTACATCAAACAATCCGGCGCATTTGGACATGTACCACTCCATACCGACATCGAAACACTGCTTCCAATGCACGAGATGAGAACAATGCTCGAGATAGAGTTTGTTTACTAAAGATTGCAGAAGTTTGGCCGCTGCCGTGGCGACCCCGTTCCATTTGGACCGTTTTGTGACTGGCAACCCTGTCGCCATGGCAATGCCCAAACTTCCAAGCAATCCTTGGAATTGGTCGTAAAATGGCCGTAAAAATTGGCATTTGTGAAGTACGGTACAGTACTATGCAGAGTAATATTGTCAATTAGACCATACCAAAATAGCAACTCCTCAAAATAAGGCAAATTCCAGTGCAACAAAACTTTGCTTCAGTTCAACAACAGCCTGTACGACTCTGTGTGTCATACGGTTGTAAAGGACAACTTACAATAACGAGGGAAGAGGATGTGCTGGACGAAGATTCAGACTCGTTGGACTCGGATCCTGGAGACAGGCTTCGTTTCTTCCGCTTCTTCCTAGGCCTCCCTTTCAGCTTTGGTGCTGTACGGAGAGAAAAACTTATTTAAAAATCCATACTTACGCATTACCACACATGTGCACCTTGCCACATATTTGATTTAAAAAACCGCTATTCAATTGCCTCACTGCATATTTGTTAATGCGGAACCTCGGCGCTCAATAAAACAAGATGCTATAGAGTGCATTTACTGGATAGGTGCGCTATTTACAACGATTCACAAAAACTGTGATTGCAATACAGATGTTGCACATGCAGCGAGGAATTATTACTGGTCTGTCATCATTAGTTAACGCATCGGAAAACACTGCACGTCACAAATCCTATATAAGATACCGCTACGTAATATGTGTATCAGTATCTTATAGGATTTGTGACATGCAATTTTGTGTACATGGCACGATGCCAATTTTCATTCCATTTCTGTACAAAATCCCAGGAAGAGATTCTCCTTAATAATACCAAGTCCTGATTGCAATAACCCTGTAATGCTGTATCCAAGGTCATGCAAAAAAACTGTCAGCTGCAATTAATCTGCAGTTGACATTTGACCTTTCAGCACATCCCTACAAAACTGGAATGAATTACTGTACTCGTCCAACGGTAATTGCGACACAAAATTATCTTAATTATCTCTTTGGGATCAGATTCAAATGTGGCGCCTTATTAAACAACAGGGCGGGTTTTTCAAAAAAATAAAATGTCTTAAACTGACCCAAATGGTTGCAGAGCAGCTCGTGGTCCTCCAACTCCGGGTAGTCGAATGTCTCCCTGCAGAAAAGAACCCTGGTCCTCGGTTGAGGTACTGCGAACCCTCCAAGAGCCACGACCAGAGTGTACCTCAGCCATTTGTTGGCCACTCCTTCCAACCTCTTCTGCAATGCCCTGTACCTGCAGTACCGTGCGTAGCTCAGAACTATCACCGACGAAGCTTCTCCATTGTCGTACCCTGCAACAAACAAACGTGGTTTTACATCACTGTGGAGTGTGACAGAGTGTACGACCGTACATGCGACAACATGGCGGTTGTCCGGTCTTTTTTGGACGTGTGAGAGACGGAGAGAGAGAGAGAGAGAGCTGAAGGCTTGGCCCGCCCAGGGGAGACTGTCCCTGGTCAACAACAGATCAATAACAGAGATGGATGCAATATTGGGATACCTATAGCCTCGACTCAGCTCGCCTGCTCTCGTGTCGTCCCGGCGACTATTCAAGAAAATCTATCTGTCAGGGCTGTGGGGGTTGGTTGGATGGGGGGGCGTACCGTCAGAGAAAAAAAAGGCTATGCACATGTGCAACATCGCCACGTGTACAGATGTACCATATGGAGCAGCATTGTGTTCACGCACAGATCCCAACATCATCTGGCTAGGTACGTTACTACTAGAAAATGTGCTGTCCTTGGTACGGAAATACCTGATTTCCTTGACATCGCATGTCACAATCTCTGGTTATATCGTGCAGATGAGCATGTCAAGGCATGTGTCGCAAGTTCGGAAAAAAAAATGTTCGCCCACGTTCTCACGATTATTACAAGACAATGAAAGCAATCACTTTATTGTACGACTAATAAAATATGCCTACCGCCCTCAATACGTCACGCGGCTAACCCAAATCAGCCTGGAAAAATAATTGTGTCCACAAAATGTATCACAACACCCTTTTTTTAAAACAAAAAAAAAACGAACAGCTTTGGCCCCATTAGAAAATGACATCCCCCCTTCCCCCCACATAAAACTTCCAGCCCAGGCCAGCAAATGCAATCCGGGCAAATCAATACCATTTCCCCCAGTTATNAAAAAAAAATATTGGTGTATAAACGGAGATCACGTCCCGGAATCAATATTTAATAACACATCAAAAATTATATCGGTTTATCTTTTTGAATATTATGAAACTATAGACGATTACATCGTTTCGCGACTTTTTATTTCAACCTCTGTGCGTCATTACAGCTTCTTATTTACTATTTCGCAAATGTAAGCATTGCGCTAATTTCTCTCCAGTGCTATTATATAGTTTTTTTTTCCCTACCTCCCCACTTTTCCTACTCCCGCCCTTGGCAATGTTTTCACGTGCAAATAAAAAAAAAGAAGCCTGGGAGAAATCTGAGTCCATAATACACACAGCAGGTCGTCCTCTGCTCCACTTCCCGCTTCTTCTTTTTTAGCCTTTTAAAAAAAAAAATCTGCAAATCGGATTTTTCTCCTTGGCACACGTTCAGAGAGACTCGAGCTTCTCGCGCACACACAAAAAAAAACTGCGAATAATGCGGAAACATAACTCATCTAATTGGTTTGCGGACAAAATGCAGGCAAATTTACTTTAGCACGACCCCAACAAGTACATGGGAAGTTTAACACCCTTTTTTTGTGTCATATTTTAAGTACGTTTTTTTAAAAACAAATCTTCCGTCCCATTAGAATTTTTTCATGCTTGAACGGCCCGTGCAAATTTCACCTGCACAGTAATTCGGCACCATTAACTGCATAATCCTCCTATTTTCCTTTTCATAGTCCTAGCTGGATTAACCCGCCGGAATGCTAGTCCCCACAATAGACTATTATAAGACTGCAATAGACTCTCTCCCCCACTTATTAACCGCCAGTGTTTAGTATCACACAATCCTCTCCTATTTATCTTGAAATTATATTTCAAGTTTTGAGTCGAAATTAACTCGTCATGACTGAATTTTTATGCAACTTAATTAACGCACCAAATATTTCTCCTTGTCTTTTTTCTTTCTTCAACTTCCTCGGTCGAGAAAACTCTTAGGTCAGGGAATCGCGTAAACACAACATCGGCAAGGTCTTCAAGATGATGATGTGAAGCTTCCCCAACCAGAAAGGCAACTTTCCCAATCGAGAGAAGAGGCCAGCGCATGAAAGTGTAATTTACACCCGACGAAATAAACCCCAGCGCATTTTTAAACGTGGCCCTCATTGCTTTTCAAACACTTTACTATCTTAGAAGCTCCACAAAACTGGGTGTGATACAAATTGGCATTATTTCTCTCACTCTCGCCAAAAAAAGGGGGGGCTAGAATACACGGCGTGAAAATAAAAAGGGACAAAAAAAAATATTTGGTGAAGGGAAATATGGCAGTTCGTTATTGCATGAGCGCTCAACCATTTCTGAGAAGGATTCACATTTTCCGGTGTGAATAGAAGGAATAGAAGCAATTTTGAAGTGAAAGACTTTTGCGTTCTTTTTTTTTCATCCACTTCTAACTGAACAAAGGTCGCGCGGAACTTATTACCTTGGATATGAAAACAAAAAAAAAAAAAAATTCACTTTTGAAAAAACCTTTTGCTGCTCGCATAATAAGAGCTGACTCAACCTTGCGACCATATTAAGTGTTAAAGAACCGTTTTATTAATAAGAGTGACGCAAATGGGAGCGCCGATAAAAATTTTATCCGGACTCGCGCTAAATTGCGCGTATAGTGTGTAATTTGCATTGTAGCTATAATGGCCATTTGCATTCCCATTCTCTCTTGACGTAAAATATTCATCGCTCATATAAGGCATTATTTTTTAAAAAACATTGTATCCGACAGATGATCTCATTGCTATAACAATCAACTCCCTCGGGGCCAGGTGTCCAACACGTATATATATACAAAACGAGCCACGTTGCCATCATATGAAACAACATGTGACTTCCCATACAAGCTGGGAAAGGAAAATGAAAATGTCGTGACTGATGGGCGTCACATCTACACGCATTTTCCCATCGTACAACATCCGACAATGCCTCCAAAACAGTGACACGTATCCATCAAAAATCATTCTCTCGTATAGCAAAAATTTAATTAATCGCATTTGTTGCCTAATCAAAATGCGTTCATTAACATTGCAAGTGGCGTGACCACTTACTCTTCTTTTTTTTTAAACTACTTTCAACCGAAATAAATCACTCTAAAGCACGTGCCCACAAGAATTTCTCACCCTTAGTAAAAATTTAAAGTTGGGTGGATAAAATGGACTCGCCCTTTCTCATTATTCATGCTCGTTTCATTATTCAAGTAAATCGGAGCATATTTTTTTTCTTCCCCTCTAACTTCGAGTCATGTAAATGATTGCACCGGGGGCTTATGGGTTGATGGAGGGGAGAGTTTCATTTCATGTCCAGTAAAAAAAAAAACGGGACAAGTATTAATGCCAGATATATCTGGACACGCAACGGTGTTTGGGGAAGCCCGGGGAAAAAAAGTGGGTTAATTGCCGGGTTTAATTTCCTGACCTCCCCTAAATCCCCCCCTCTTCATCTTGATATACAGCCAATGAATATTTATATTTTCCATTTCCCCCTCATTATTACGCCATTATTAACAATATTATTAATACAAACAAAAAATCATGTTGAGGGTAAATAGATTGGTTAACATTTAACCCTCTGATCAGGGTTGATGATTCCAAAGTATCACCCTGAGGTAATAACCCCTCCGGATAAAACATCCTGAGCCCAAATGCAATTGAGTTGGAGCAAAAATCGATAAATGGACTGCAAAAAGGATGGGGCCCTCCTTTTTTTTATCCAACGCTGCCGAATTTCGATAAATCAATTTTTTTTGAAAGAGTGATGTTAAAATATTTTTTTATCTCTCTTCAGGTCTGTGTATAAGCTCTTGTCGAGTGAGTCACAAAGTGAAACTCGACCCGCCCACTTTCTATATTAAAACCAGTTGAAACTTAATTGCCAAAACTACAAGCCACGCCCCGCTCTCAAATTATTAGGGGGAAGGGAAGGAGTGGATAAGCCATCAAACAAATTGATGAAAATTCAACGCACGTAATTCATTCATGATAAGGCAACACTGTATATTGAACCCCTCTTCCAAACCACAGATCTACAACTCCAATGAGAGCGTACAGTCACGGAAATTACTCTTCGGTCTCTGGGTTGGTTTTTTTTTTTAAAGGAGGGTCATGGAAAATTACACAACCTAGTTCTCAATATAGCTACAATTGGATCCACCCACTGTGCAAAAAAAAAATAGTCGACTCCCAGTACATATTGCACAAATTTGCAGTAAAGCAATAACTGTCCGCCAAATTCCGGGGATAAAGGCTAGGGGGGGAATGTGATGGGTGGGATGGGGGTGGGGGATGGGGGGGTTGAAGTTATATAGTGTGGAGTTGAAATTGGAAATCGATTTATCGCCACGGTGCCGGTCGGAAACGCGATAAAACCATTCCACTAAAAAGTCCTGTAATGCCATGAAAACCTCATCTGGTAGGACACGCAAATGTCCGCCTCACAGTTTTTCACACTGTTTTAAACGTTACTTCCCTCATGCTGTCATACACACACACGTACACGCCCCCCAAATATTAAGCCCCCCCNCCCCCCCCCCCAAATTAATCTCATCAACTGCGAATATATGATCATCGCGAAATTTGTGAGGGCACCAAAATTCAACCGAGCTCTGTTCATATACTCTGGAGGTCGGATTCATTATACAGGATTTCATTTTGTGTTGCAGCCTGAACCCATCCAGCTCAAATAATAATAAAAAAATGAGCTCAGAGATAATATTTGATGAAATCATTACGGGATTAAATGAGTGCTCTCTAGCTGCTTTTTGACCTTTTCAATGGAAATTGACTTTTTTTTAAATAAAAAAAACTAAAAAGCTGCTTTCATCGTTGATAAGCGCACCCTGCATTAATTAATAAGCCACATTCATCGTCCTAATTACCCGTTAATTTTAATTATAATAAATATGACAGTCCTCGGAACAAATGACACTTCCTATAGTACATCTTTTAAGTTTGGTCTAGTCTGATTATTAGATACTATTATGGTGCATTGTAATATTGTAATAATGAAATGTTCTGAAAAGACCTGGTGGCGTGACATACTTCGGCAGAATATGCACTGTATACTGTATGGGGGCTTGAATAATGAAATTCCTGCAAGTTTTCCCAAACCTGCAATGCAGCAATTAGCGTGCAATGACTGGATGCAATAAATACTGTACACAACAGGACAATCCCAACAGGCTCGTAGTTCAAACAGTAAACAAACGCTATATCATTCAACCTGTATACCGATTCATATATTGTCGTCTATTGACATTCAGTACACTGCAAAAATCCTTGACCAAAATCCAGCATAACAATCCAATGTTCCCAATATGGAAAGGGCATAACAGGAAGTGACGACGCCCGCCGCAAATTGGCTTCCTAGCTTCTTTTTTTTCCTTTCTACACTGTGCAATCATCGAAGCGTATAGCGAACATAAAAAGGACATGCCTTTTGATAACTAAGTTTTCCTGCAAGTGACCGCCACCGAACCTGTGATTTATGAACCATCTGTTTCACTTCTGACGTCCATTTAAAAAAGAGACGAAGGAAAAAAAAAAATCAATCGTAGAAAGGCGGCTTGCTTCAATTACGTCCAACGAACAAAAGCAAACTATTTCCAGTGGAGTTGACCTCTTGGATAACAACAATTCAGGTCCCACCAATATTACAGTTACATTTTTTTGTTGTTGTCATTCTCCTTTCTTTTGGCGACTAACTTAGACCTGCACGCTAGGGGATAAGCGTAGACATCTTTTTTATCTTTTTGTTTCCACATTGGCAGTTAAAAATACTTTGGGTTTACGACGTCAAAACGTGCCAGAGATAAACGCACTGCATTGTGCCGATATTTGTTTAGAACTCTTTTCGGTGCAGCCTCGTTACATTAAGCCTACACCCAGTGGGGGTCATTCGCCAAAAAAAAATATTACCTTTTGTCACGTATGTAAGTGTGTGAGTCACACTCTAAATGCATACATAGTAATGAGACCGCATGTGAACCTGTCCGTTACGATGGAATGACCCTTCAATTATTTAAGTGTCAGCATGAACCTGCGAAAATTCGTTTACCGTTCCAATTACTGTATCGCATTACGGTCTTATCTCCAATAACAGGCTGCGTAAGTACGGTATTCAGTTTTGTAAGTCAAGAGAATTTGGCATGAGAAGAGGGAACACTTTATTTTTTTTATGTAGTCAGATTCCCCTACAGGCCCACAGTATAACAAAAGGCAATTATCCCGTGTCACGCAAGAGTTATTTTTCCTTTTTATCGAGTTCCCTTCACTGCAGCAAAATTACACTGTTATTACTGCATGGCCTTTTATGCGTATTACATCGTAATAGCCTACAGTTTTCTCGGCTTCACATGCCAGAAACAGCCCTCCCAAAAACATTTTAATCTGCATAATATTCATCCGTTCAAAGTAAACTGCAAACACCGCTTTAATTGGCAAATATGTGCAATGTACATATTATTTCACAGGGGGTGCAACCTCATTAAAACGCCCGCTATGTGAATTTTTAAAAAATTGTTGCAATACCACGTTGCGCATCAAAAACTAACATTATTTATACATCCCGGAGCGTACAATGCGCATTAATTAATTAATTAATGAGGGCAGCCCGGGCTACGGATGAGAGCATTCCGGACAAACTAAATATAGCCCCCCCCCCTCCCCATCACCCTACCAAAAAAAAGTGACTGCATATGGCATACAATTGTGCACATTGCATTAAAACAATGTGAATTATGTATCCGCCTAGTTGGGAACCGAGCGCTACGGAATTTGTAAACAGGCTTTGTTTACCATTGGGCTCGAATAAGTGAAGGTTTAATTGAGCACAGCACAATTCGCGATCCTGTGGCCTCCACTTCGCCTAATCTCTATGTAACTATTTTCCCGGGACTGTATGTTTTTTTTTCAACATCAAAATTGTGTGTGGCTTCATGTTGTAATATACAGAGCCCTTTTCACGTGTGACCTCCCTGCAGTAATAGCATGCACATAGAGTTGACCGTCGGCTTATTGAATTAATTATTCACGCACCGCCATCATTTATTAGCCCAAACGGCGCGAGGGAATTACGGATTCACAATGAGCACTCGGACACAAAATTAATATTTGAAAGCTTGCTCTTTAAACCTTGCCAGGTATGGATTTATCATATGTCCCTGCCAACTCTGCTCTAATTTTTTTTCCTGTTTTTATTCTAGGTGCGATACAGCATTTCCAGTAGAGGTCTGCGAACTTGTGTCCACAAAAAAAAATCGCAAAAAAAAACCACAGAGTGCGATAGAGGAAAAGGAAACCGGGTGCCTCTGATAAAATTAGGAAGTGAGATTCGGTGCTCTCAGGAGATTATTTCGGGCAGAGTACACAATTCAACTCTTATCTGTACTTTTTGGACGCGTGATAAATGTACGAAGTCAGTTGTCGATATATCGATAAGCAAAATATTTTATGGCATTATTATCGATATATCGAGAAACCAAAAAATTTCATGACAGTGTCATAGATATATCGATAAGCAAAATATTTCGTGCTATGACACGCATCGATATTTCGATATGTCGATATCCAAAATATTTCATGCTCTGGCCATCGTGCGATGTTAATTTGTGCCGCCATCTGTCAGCGTTTATGGTCCGGCACTTTATCCCTTCCGCATGCGTTTCACACATATAAAAAAAAATAATAATAACAAAAAAGGTCAATGCGATCGCGGATGGAATAATGCATGACAAAAACCTGCGCCAAATCGAAGGCCGTCATCGCAATAAGGCACAACAGGCACCGGTGCTCAATATCAACCGCTTGGCACTTTGGCAGCAAAGTGATACAGCTCCCAAATAGCCTATATCCCAAAACCCCCCCCTCACTTCACCTCATTCTTTTATCTGTCAGCGCCATAACTCTATTGATCCGACATAATATCGCCCGCTCGCAAAAATATAATGCCTGGGGCCAGCCTATAAAGAATTTAAGTCCAAGCCGTCCCTTGAGAGGTGGAAGAAAAAAAAAAGTAATAATGTTGCGGTTACTGTTTGAGTGTGCATACAATTTGCACGTAAATAGTGGCGGAAATTAGGACGTGTTACTATTGGCTGAATGCCATCACTTTGTTCACCTTTTGCGCAGAGTCAGTTGAACTCTTTTCAGGCGTTTGGGAGGGGTTGGATGGGGGTGGGGGGTAGGGAAGAGTAGGGGGGGAAACTTTGCTAAATTAATCCGAGGGTCTGTTCCAGAAGTCTCTTTTTGCCAAAAGTTTGCACAGCTCGGCGGCGAAACTAACGAGCAAATGAGAAAATTATAAGGTACAAATGGGACACCCCCCCCCCCTCTGTTCCCACCCCCTCACCCCTTCTAACCCCCCCAATTTCAACCTCATCATGCCTAAAATACTGTTTCTCACTATTTAGAATCACTATTGTTTCACTTTCGCTCCCTTACATGACGCAGAAGGGGAGGGCCGGGGAAAAAAACTTGTACAGTATACAAAAGTGGAACACATAACGGGATTGCACAGCACGTGGACTACATCAAACGGAGCGTACAAACAACAAAAAGGAATAAATGTATTACCAGGAGATCCCTATAAGCTGATCCGGACTTATTTATTCCAGACCTTTTCCTGCATGCTGAATAATAATAGGGTCAAATAAACAGTCCGCTGTGGTTCAGTCAAGAGCCAGAAATTGGGTGCTATAACAACTAATCCCAGCTCGAATATCACATCGCATGTATAGTTTATACGCCTTATACCAGTTTCCAATCTTAATTTTTGGAAAGAAAAAGTAATAGCGCTTGAAATAACTTGGGCCACAAATATTTCACATACAGATGTTACTCCAGCCAGCAAAAGGCCAAAACGGCATTACACAATATAACGAAGCGCTCTAAAAATAATCTGGTAATTCCGCCCGGCTCTAGCTGATTGGCAACTCACATCACCTGCTTCGACCATCAGATAATTTTATACATGAAAAAAAAGTATCGGCCAGGTGTTAATTACTGTTAGGCGAAAGTGTGCAGATAGCGGTTACAGGCGTATAAATGGTATTAATTTTATATAAAAAAAGCATGCTCAGCAAAAACCTGCAGGCATTTTTATTTCTTATTTTTTTTCGAAGGCCTATTACAGCGATTCGTTTTCACTGCTAATAACGCACGCACCGAAGGCAAAAAAAAGGAGGAAGGGTTAAAGTACCTAAGGCATGTAACGTTGCCATGGGAACGGAAGTTCTCTTTTCTGTTCATTTTTTTTTCTTTCTTCTATTCCACCTTTCTTTTTCTTTTTCTAACATTTCGCAGCACGCGACCGAAATCCAGCCAACGTTTTTTTTTTTTTTTGTAACCCCTTTTTTTCCTCGAAGTTTTTTTTTTTCATGTTGACTGTATTGCACTTATATTCCTTTTTCATGACAACCAGTCATGTTTATAACTCGAGCAGAAAAAAAACACTATTGTTGAGGGATCAAACGGATTTTGGGAGGGAGAGCTGAAGCTTTGAGATGGCGCCGAGAGAGGTCGACGCCGTGCGTTTTATTTCCTAAATGCGTCACGCAAACTCTTTTGAAAAACAAACACGTCTTATCAAAAAGCTATGACACTAAAATTACTTGCAACTTGGACATATAATAACACTATTATAAACTCCCCTGCATTTTTTTTTTTTGCTTTACAAAAAAATAAAAAAAATAAAATGGGCACTGGACTCTTTAAATTTTTCCTGCTGGATGCCGACACAAATACCAATAAAAATCGATCCAGTTTCACCCTCGTTTTTGGCCACGTTTTTTTTTACAGCCAAAATGAACGCTTCAGAGAGTAACAAGTTTCCAACACGTTATTCAAGCACCTTTTTTTTCTCTCCTCCCCCCAACTCTCTTCGAATCATTACTCCAAGGGTAGTAAAACCGGTTGTGCGGAAGGACAGCGTACAAACAATGCACATGTGTAGTGATTAGCCCACAAAACGCCGTGACATTGTTATAAAAATAGCCGCGCGTTCTATCACTCAGCTACTTAGAAGCCTCGTTACGTCGCTTTTGGGGGGGGTGGAGGAAAATAAAATGAAAATTTTCAGCAACCTGACACAAACTAGTCCCCCTCCGGAAATATAAATTATTTGGGCTCGTCCACACTGCGCATCTTGGCACAAAACACAGGAAATGAGTTACTAATAAAGCACACATATGGCTCGTGTGTGCATGTGAGCGAAGTTGACACCGGGACCTTTTTTTTCTGTATAATACTGCACGATTTTGATGACGAACAAAAGAACTGTGGCAGCTGCGCTTAATTCGCGACCGTGCCGATTTCTTCATTATCTGGCCAGCCAGAAATTAGTGTCATGTTAGTGCGAGGCAGTACCAAAGCAAGTGTCTTTCAGTGGATTCCATCTCCACTTGTTTACTCATCTCCGGATTTATGGGCCCCCTGTCCCTGTCTTTTTGGCAGCCATAAACTGAGGGTGGAAAACCGGCGTTGCCATTCCGCCAACACTTAAACGCCACCCAGTAAACGATGTCTTAAGCTTCGGATCAGAGGCTGATGTGCCAATTATTGCACAAGGTTGAATGGATTACACCGCAGTTTTTACTGACAACGTCCCGTTACCGTCACGTGATACAGCGCGCACACAAAAAAATTGTGTACACAAATTTTCACAATGAAATGGAAATGGTTCAGATTTGGATGCACATGGCTTCCATCAGAGTTGTGTGGTGGGGGGTAGATTTTTCAGGAGGGGGGGGTCTAAGGAAGTCCCAAAATAGGTTGGTGCCCTCTGGGGCGTTGACGACCTCTGCCTTTCCAAGTCAAGGGTTGCAACTAACCTTTTGTTTCCGCCCTCGCAGTTGTTGTCAGATTCACTATGTACAATAAGTAATTGCACCAAGAAGTATTGACTAAAAATGAACCAATCTGGATGGATGGAAAGGGGGGGCGAAATAATTAATAGTGCTCTGCCCAAACTGGATTTTCTTCTCTGCTTTTCAAATGCTTAAAAGAGAAGCCACGTCCCTCTCCCCTACCCTCCATTTTTTTTCTCTCTCTCTCTCTCTCTTTCCTTTCCATCACAATATCTTCTCCCCTAACCCCCTACTTGCCAAATCGTTCCTCTTCTCAAATGGCGAGGGGGAAGGGAGAATAAGAACGTCTCCCCCCCCCCCTCAAAAAAAAATCGCAATCTGAGCTCAATGGAGGGACTGACACCAAGTTCTTTTGGTTGATAAAAAACTTTTCTTATAAACTTACGTAAACCTAATATCTCGTGGTGTCGACGCAGCTTTATTCGAGCATGGAAGAGAGAGAAAAAAATGTATATATGAAATCACATTTGCATTGCGACAATGTGCAATTAGCGATATTGTTGCCAAATTGCTAATACGGTTCGCGTGTAACGAGTGTATGAAAATGTAAGTTGTTACCTGCAGGAAGAAAAATACTGGGAAGGCTATTGTGCGAAAAAAATGGGCATGGGTAAATATTTCGCAATCGCCTTTGTTCACACGGTCACTTTCTACCAGACGTGGCAACTGCGCCCACAATTATGTACAGTAGAAAATGCGGCTGCATCTGCCTATACATCGGACATTTTAAAAGGCACAATAAGCAGTTATGTAATCTCGTCAATGCCAAATATTCATCTGCATGTTGTTATTTATTTGCACCTGAAGCTATTGTTATAATTGATATCGCGTGGCGAAGTGGACATTTCGTAACGTGTATCATCAGTCTACTTCTCTTTTTTTATATTCTTTCTACAGTGCTCTTTACTTGTTTTTTTCTGCGCGCCATTCACTTCCTCCAATCCATGATTGAGATCGCACAACGTTGCCAAACATCCAGTTCCCCTTTGTCAACTCCGTCAACTCGGGCCAATTACTCACGCCCTCTTAATGCGTTTCCCAAGGCCATCTATCCCGGCATTAGTAGTAATTTCGCAAAAGCATAACATTACCAGCGTCACGTCTTATTTTTAGCGATATTGTGCCGATTGCAGCATTTACACTATTTTTTTTTTTTTGTTGCTTCGAGTGCTATCGAGTGGAGAAGTCAAAAACGTGGCACAGATGCAAAGGTGACGTCACCAAGCTTGTTTCACCGAATATTTTAGCCACGAATGAATTCCTACCAACACGCCTCGGTTATATATACGTAGATGCCTCCTCTCTTTTTTTTCTCTTTCTTTTCATTATTATTCCCCGACTTGCTTCTGATCGTTCCCATTGCCAAGAATGCGAAAATCGAGTCTCGCAATCGATTGGCCGAGATTTTTCTTTTCTTTTCTTTCTTACCCCGGCCGCTTGCTTCCCAAACGAACGTTATCCGACGCGTGAAGTGTATCAAGCGCTACATTATATGGATTCCACCTATACAGTATAGAGAAAAAGGAAAATGGCCTTCGACGTCCCCTCGACTCAAGTCACGGTCACGTGGTATTCATCAGGCTTCTCCTGGAACCCCAACCTACACAAGCTGCCCCTTTCACTACCCAACACGAAAGAAGAAAAAAAAAAAAGGAAACGCCATCCAAATATTTCAGACCGCACCAAATACACACAGCAAAAATTGCAACAAAAATTTCAAGATGACCTTGAAAAAACGCACATACCACGCCTGCCTCCCACAAACCGGACGTCTTTGGCCATAAAAATAATATCTATCAGCACCCATAGTTGCCAAACTGCCCCGACAAAATAAATCCCAGATGGGGTCAGCCTAATTACGGTTTTATTTTTGAGGGGTCCAAGAGGGCCACTGTTATCGGTAACCGAAATGGTTTCCCTTGGACCCCCCCTCCTTATTTCCACGCCCCCCTCTCCCCTCCAGGGGGATTGGAAAGCTCAAAAACCTGATCCTCTCCTCTTGACGTGCAGTAAAGCCAGCTTCACATTCACACCAACCATCATGCATCCTAAAAATGGACCCATCCTTTTTTTTAAAAAAAGTTTAACAAAAAAATATATTCGGCTTGCCAACCAAATATTTTTGGACATTGCCAATCGGATTGCGATTGTTATCTGTGCAATGCAATCCGCTTTGTGCGCGCGTTTTATGACTCGACGTAACAAGCGGGTCAACAACCCGTACGTGTCATATCTCCCTCAACTTGGGCCGCGGATATCTCGCTTGTTCTGTGTGTGTGGTTTGACACTTGGCACATTTAAGCTCCAGATATGAAGCAGTCCCCCCCCCCTCAAGCCGGACAAAAAGAAAAATTCGATGAATGCTAACCATCCGGTATTTTTACTCCGATAATTCTCTGCATTGTCACCGGATCGTCGAGTGATGTCGCAACCGTTTTGCAAAGGGCATCATCCTTATAATGGGGACATTTCACGTATGCTCAGTGAGGAACTATATATTTTCTGCTTACTACATTTTTTTTTTAAAGGACCAGGTCAGTCACACTTCTTCAAAATGTATGAATCATCACATTTTTTCACTTCCTCTCTCGAATAACTATGCACATTTTTTTTTTCAATGGCGAATAATTCCCCCCCTACAAACGAGGCGTCATAATCGTTCAGTGCCACCCATCTCAAAAATATTGTCAAGGCCTGTTCATGCGTCCAGTTGGATGGTAGTGACAGCAACGTTGTTTCACCATGTCGAGGGAAGGGAACACGCAAAATACGGGGGTCCCCCCTCAGAGATTCAGTTCCGGTTCGGTGCAACCTGATTCCTCCTCAACCTCAATCCTACGCTCCCTTTCTTTCACATGGGTAGGTATTTCAGTTTTGTCAAACTGTACTCGTCACCAGGTCCAGAAAAGTGGCAAAAATGTGTTCCCAATTCCGACGGTTTAATTCCCATGCCCACACAATGGATACTGTGTGCCACACCCAATTGTTTAATTATTCCAGCGTTCAACTATTGACCGAAGCATCTTTTTTTTTCTCTCTCCAGTGTGTACCTACATCATGCAAATGGAGTTATATCCAAAAGTGGGGCAGATGTAAACAAAGTATAAAACGGGGGTGGTCGGGTGGTGAAGAAAATTGAGGATGGCGGAACGTGAAAAGCCCCTCCCATCATCCCATTGCGTCTGCGCTATCTGCAAATAAACTCTCCAGCAATGTCCTCTCCCATTCGAGAAACACGGTGTCAAAATATTACCCTTTTTGCTTAAAAAAAAGTCGCCAAAATAATTGTGGTGTCAAGTGGCAACTTTTTTTTTCTTTTTACAGTTCATTCCGTTCGAAGCAGGAGAATCTTGTGGAGGGGTAGTAAAAGCCATTTGTATCCCTTGGGAGAATATAGGGGGGGAGGGTTAGGTTCAAGGAGTGGTCGGGGGGGTAGCCTCCAGGCAGGTCCGGATTGGAATTTGAGCCTTTCGGGGGTTGGTAAGCGGCCGAAAAGGAGATGACGCCAGGAAAAGGGTACTTGTAAAAAGGTCGCCGAGACAAAGTAATTTACTTGCTCTCCAGCAATAAAAGTTGTCAGGGACAAAAGCCACTGCATTTCCCAATTCTTTCAACAGTCAAAACCGGTACGTCAAAATCAAAGAAAGGTCGCTAGAAACAACCGTAGTAATGGCAAAACCGAACGCAAACAACAACAACAAAAATACAGTGTGTAACAAAAAGTCACACTGCTCTTGACATTCGAGTGTGGCAGTAGCCGTTGTAAAGTCCATTTATGGCCTAATTGAATGAGGGGAAGTCGTAAGGCCCTCAAGGATACGTCCTCCCGATTGTCAGGGCTGCCAACACAATTTCAGAGCAAAAACACCAAATTGAATCCGCCAGTGAAAAAATTATTTGCCACACTTGAACATTTACTAACCTCCCGCTGCATTCCTGACCCCGTCGCCATAACCACCTGGTAATTAATTAACCAACAAATTAACGCCCGTCACACTTTCACCTGACAAGCTGACGAACAATTGCGCTACATCAATATCTCTCTTTTTCGCCTTACATCCTCCCAATCTTTACACCTTCTCCAAAAAAATTCTTTCTTCCCCCCCCTTAGGTGACATCTCAGTACAATCCTTCTCTGAAAATTTACTGCGTCCATTTCCAGCGAATTTATGAGCTAGGGGGGACCCTTTGGAAAGGGGGGACTTCGGGAGTTTTGTGAACAGGGGAAGGGGGGGTTCCATTACCAGTCCCACCCCTCTGGCACCCCCCCTCCCATCTTCAAAGCGTCCAAAGCTTCTCTTTTGGGACATGCGTTCTAAGCCGGGGTTAGTTCCCCGATTCGGAGATTAGACAACACCGGAATGTTCTCAAGAGTTGCTTTCTTTATTTTAACGACGTGCTCGCAAAACTGGCGACTTTTGCCAACAGGACCGAACATGACAAACTCTATAGTTATGACACATTTTCCACCCCCAGAAAAACCAACGTGAGATCAAAACATCAATTTTCCTACATACATCTTCGGCGAAGGATATTTTTTTTTTGCGAAAATACTAGCATAGGGGGTAGGGGATTTTGAAACTGTTTGCTAATTTAACGCGCCCAAATAAGTTTCAAATTACGGCTGCAGCTTTCATTTGCATACGCTCATGATTAATTTTCCAGGAGCGGTTTTTCAGGGTACAGGGCGCGGCTTTTGTTTGAAGTTTCTTGGTGCTTTTACATCATTGGGAGTAGGGGGGGTATTTCCCCTAGAAAAAAAAAAGTTATTTTCCCAGGAACTGTACACCGGGTATGTAAGCAAAATTATGGCGTCAACATGACTCAATTTGCACCCATGCAAAAGCAAGCATTTTCAATTCCTTTTTCTAGAACCAGAAAGCAATTGGACTGTCAGTCAAGAATGACCTGTGCCACTCGGTGACCTCATTTTGTATAAGGATGCGTGCGTTTTAAAAAAACGTAACTGTACTTGAGAGGGGGGGGGGGAAGTCCGCAAACTGTATCTTAGCTCAACTATTTCGTGAATAAATAAACACCCCCAGACTTTTTATCCGTCACTTGATCTTTCATTTAACGTCGCATTAAAAAATAAAGCTAGGGTCCAATTATTTTAGATCCAATAACCTTCTTATTTCCAATTCCCATTTTCCACTTATGGGGGGGGGAGGTTTGACAAAAATCCCAACTGTAAACAAGCTGTCCCACGTTCTCTCTCTCTTTTTTCCTTTGAAATGAGTCAACTCAGTACGGTCGTGAGTGACACGGATTATCCTAATCAGTCAATCGAATCAAGTTCGCAGATGACGAAAAGAGAATTAAACTTGGGAAGGAAATCGATAAGGCGAGAAGTAGAGCTATAATATTTGCTTCCGGAGAATATTCCTCTGTAATTTTATTTTACATGCGTTAAATACTAGCTATAGGAGGGGGGTTACTAATTCCTTTTGATATGTTGTTATCGTGATATGCCTTTGGTGTGACAACAGTTAAAAACCCGATCGAATAACCTCTTCAACGTCAGTGTTACATTAATCTCCCCCCTCCGCTATACCCCAACCCCCTCTATTCCTCCGGTCGGCAGCAATCAGTCACTGTCAAGTGCAATAGTCCGCCATGCAAGACCCACTTTGGCCATTCATGCCCACCCTACCCTCCACCATACCGTCATGACGTCGTCCTTTAATTTGGCGTCCGTTGTTTCCCCCTTTTTGCTTCCAGATTAATAAATCCAACAGTGTCGAAAAGCGATCTGGATAGCACCGGGAACACTGTATACCATGGAGGTTGAATAACCCCGTGTCCGAAATATTGGATTTCTGTCGTCCCACAAAACCCATAATAGAGAAGCTTCAACGACCAGGAATTTTCTCCCATGTTTACTTGTTTATTTTTTCAATTTTTTCTATACCAACCCACCTTCACACACTTAACCATCCCATTCGAATCTGTCACGTTAGTCCTGTCACTCATTCGCCATTTTTTTGTGTAAATTAATTATGCATTAAATGGCGGCGGTCGTTGTTGGAATTTAATTGTGCAGGAAATAGTGCAGTCCTCTTTTTTTATGCCGAGGTTTTGCTGTCTAGGCCGGTATGAAATGACACTGCGCTGGAAGGAATTAGTGCGCATAATTACAGAGCATGAGTACCATTGTCGTCAGTACTAGCCAGGGAAGTGTGAGAGAGGATGAGAGAGGGGGGTGGCCTGGAGGGGGGGTTACAGAGTGGAGTACTGTACAGTGTGAAAGAAGGAAAAAAAAACTGAAATCACGCTGGACTTCAAATCGCCCGTTTTTGAAGCGCATAATTAATTCCCTCACATCCACCCCAATAGGGATATAATTAAAAATTCATGCAACACTTTCCTAACGAGTGACACCCTTTTCAAGTGCCAACATTGGCGAAAATGTTAATTTTCTCCAGGTCGTAACTCACATCGTTAGCCTTCACCAGCATAAAATACCAATAAAAAGTCCTTTACAGATGCTGGCCATTTTTTTCCACCTCCCCCCCCCCCTCCTCCCCCATCGCAGAGTTTTTAATAATCTCTCAGGACCCTTGTGGCCCCCGCAACTTGCTATCTAAACCCCTATTGGATTACATTACGGCAGCGTTGCCACCACTTTTATCCTACATAATCAATACTGGGATTGTCCGCATGCCAGTTATCTCTGCGCAAAATGGCAGCTCTTCACTGTACAGACCCCCCAATTTCGGCTCAACTAACAAGGATCAAATTTTATTTGTCAATTTTCCCCCCGTTAAACATTTCATAACCCCGGCGGAGTCAAAGTGCACCAACTCTTATGTCGAACAATGTCTTTAATTGACTCCCAATTTAGTAACCCCCCCCCCCCCTCCGAAAATGTGCGTGTAATGTCAACCCGCAATTTTTGTTCATAAATAATAATAAAAAAAGAGCAGGGGGAGCGCACCATTTTTTTCTGATGCATAAAATGGCATCGAGGCAATGTCATTTTCCAAAAGCGGTTTTCTTTCTCTGAGGGGGGGGGGAGGCCATGTCCGAAATAAATGTCTATATAAAGCTCGAAAATCCCTCACACGCAATGGCCCCCTCGGACTGACAAAATAAAATTTTGTTTCATTACATGGCAGGGAGTGTGGAATGGAGCCAGCGCATGAGGAATTTTTGTGGCAATGGCAGGGGGTCGTTGTCTGGTTGGTTGGTTGGTTGGGGGGGGGGGAGACAGATAGGATGAGAAGGTGAGGGGTGTAGGTTATTGATCTGAAGGGTCCGATTAGTAAACCAGCTGGATTGGATTTGCCAATATCCACCCTCATGTGAAATACAATTCATTTAAAACAACAGTTATTTACCCTCTGGGGGGTGAATGCCATTTAATGAGTCCTGAACTAACTCCAGCAAACTGTAACAGTTTCGTTTTATTTTTTTTATAAAAAAAAGCGGGCGTCCTCTAATTCGCTAATCTCATCACACGGCGTTTCGTTGCAGACCCGCTCAATATTCATTACACGTGCAACACGGTCCGAATCGCTCCACCATTCCATCCAAAATAATGATCCCCCTTTCCCCCACTCATAATAAATAGCGCACACTGCTTTTGAAACTTTTTTTTAAAAAACCTCCAGCTATATCCCCAATCTTATTTATTTTAA
>JYFJ02005931.1:0-22251 GCA_000934665.2 Catajapyx aquilonaris
CGAATTATGGTAATATTTCTGTCCTATTGATTAGTAGGCCTACTGCGCCTCAAGTGCAGGCCTTAACCTGTTCAAACACAGTAGGCAATCAGTGATTCAATAGCAGTATATTCAAGATAATTGCAAGTTTTACATTCTCTCCCCACAATATATTATTTCACATCTTCGAGAGTCACAACTACGAACTGTCACTTTCCCAGTGTGATACAAATGCTGGGCTTACCTCCTGCATAGGATTAGGGGTGTTGGGTTTCTGTGACATCCCTCTTGTGGTCAGGGGTTGATTTACCAGCCAAAAAGTATGTCAACGCTTAAAAGGGGGTTTGTTTAATTGGCGATTCCTTGGCAACGGGCAAATGACAATATGCAATCAGGGTAGACAATCGCCCTATGGGTCTATGGAACCATTTAGGGATGAAAATATGATGCCCGAAAACCTACGGCTAAGGGCAAGGGGGTAATCAATCGACTGAAAAGTGTACACTGGAGTACCAAATTCAAGGAGTACCACGGAGTAATAAAGAGTGAGGTGCCTGGGGAGTACCAGGGAGTACCACTCCCAGGTGTACACCGGAGTACCGAAGTGATTACCCGCTTGGCTAAGGGCCGGTTTCACCAATACCGGTTTATGATAAAACCCCGGTTATTTCGGAAAATTTGCATGTAGTTTCCGAAAGAACCGGGGTTTTCTCATAAACCGGTCTTGGTGAAACCGGCCCTAAATGGTAAAACCGCTATCTTGGTAATGATGTGATGTACAAGAGTCCATTCGAAAGGATTTTATTTTTATTTATTTATTTATATTTTTTATTTTATTTACCCCGTGATACAACTATATGCCGTTATAGGGGGGTGGTAGACCACCATACAGTTTTCTAATAATTGCTTTTCCTTCAATCACCGGTGCAAGGATTACTAGGAAATTGGGTAAAAGATAATAAACTCCCTCTCACTCCACCAAGATGAAAATTGTAAGGTTGTTGCGGGATAGAACAATATTTTGCAGGTCAGTCCACAACGCAGACTTCAACCTAATATTACAGCTAATATTAGGTTGAGCAGAAGTATTTATTTAGTTTTGAATTGCAATTATTTTCTGGGCTTATTGCCTTTATCCCCGCATGAAGGTCTCTTAGAGGGGTTACTTAATATTTATTGGGATTATCATATATGAAGGGTTTTCAAATACCCAGATTACATCTAATTGTCGCGGTTAATATATCTGACAACTACTTATACAAGTAACTGTTTAAAAGTAATTTTTATCATATAGCAGCTTAATGCGAAAAATATCTAACTAAAATGTAAAACCTACCCTTCTGTATATGTCCTACAGTACCCTTACAATATAAAGGAATTATTATTTACCAGCGTTTTGATATATTCGGGTGACATTTAAACATTACTGTAGCTCAACGTACTTTATTTTGCCCTTCATTTTATGTTGAAATAAAACTCCACAAAAAATTGAGCAACAATAATACAGGCCTGTTTTCTGGTTTCGTATTTTGTGTTCACAAAGTTACAGCATGATTGACTCCATGCTCAAATTGGCAGACACCTAAATATTCGATGCACTTCAAACAATGCTGTAGCATGACTGCATGAGGGCCAGTTCGCTAAAGTTCACATTGATAGGGTGCATGTTTATGGAATTTTGCACTGAATACTTGGTTACCGGTGCGGTGGTAAGAAAGGTTATGCGTTTCAGAGTATGAAAACTGATATAACTGGTTTTTTCAGGTCGTAATTTTCTCTTATATGTAGCATTCACTGTTGGTTGAGTGATAAACATATATAATAGCAACATACTACTAGAACACAAGTTTTTATTGGGTGATTGCATCATTGTATTGGCAAGGATTCTTTTTATTACGCACCATGCGTAAAGCTAGAGTATGTTTATAAGCTTTTATATGGCATGGTCGTTCGGTTCCGCATTTTATAGGGTCAATTAGCATAAAACGAAATACAAACGCTTGCAATTCAAGTCTTCCAATGTATGCATAGAACACACTAAAAATGCGCAGGCACGTAATGGTTAGCAATCCTCGAGTTCTAAAGTTAGGGCCACATCCTGTTTTCTCTATTGGACGTGTCCCCAGAAGAGGGCAGTACGCTCAATTTTTTCGCTCGTAGTAGACTTCCGGCTATCGGAAAATGCTCCCAAGTGTCCACCCAGAGATCGAATTACGATTCCCATTGTGCAGCCGACGGAAGCTATATCTCCACTTTTTATTGGCCAAAAAGGGGGCTTGATATCGTTTATTAGATTGCAATAGGGATTTTGAATTGTAGCACATTAATGTTTTGTGCCGGAAGAGCCGAATCTGTCAGGAAATTAAGTCCCTAAACATAAATTCAATTTCCGCACTGCTGTACGTGATGTAGCAACGTGACTGTATAGGCCTACATGACTTCCTTTTTTGGCGTGTATTTATAGTTTTGCACATTTTTTTGTTCTTTCATTGATAATACAGGCTAATAATACAATAATACGGATGTAACCTTAATTCTTAACCTCATAGTATAGCGTTGCAAACTTCTATCTTACATTTGCAAACTTAATTGTGTGCATGACTTTGCTGCGTAGTAAACTCCTGCTGTATACTGGTTATCTGCACTGCCAATATTTCGTAGCAGTCCAAGGTAATAAAGCATAGGAATTATGCATTTAGCCCAGTACATGCATTACACAATTCTTGCCAGGGTCAATTTCCTTGTCACGCATGTCGGAATTTATCAAACACGCCTTTAAAATTGAATTGCCCGTTCTGTTGCGCCTTTATGTAGCCTAATAACACCCAATAAAAGTGTTTTTTAAAGATTTCATATTACACGCAAATTCCAACCATTCCGGCATCAACAGCAGACTTAATGAATAGTCTGCAGTACTGTTTCCAATATATTTTCTCTACTAATTAACTGAAAACAGAAGTCAGGGAAAATATATATTTAACTACACTGTAAGTGAAAATGATTGATTTTGCTATGTTCATGGTAATAACATGACTATAATATACGCTTTGCTCAGAAATACGGTAGGCCTATATGGAATTACAAACCTTTCATGTCATGGGATCTTACACATAAAAAAATCATTTTATGCACATATTTAGGAATCGCATGAAATTTGGTATTTGGGCTAAAATATGAACGTTAATAATAGTAACTGCCTAGCGTAATAAACAATACAGAATTTGCCGGCAGCAAACAAAAAAAAATTACTAATCCAAGTTGAGTCTCTAAATTATGCTACGGAATTACACCTCGGAATCCTTTTTTCCTCATAAAAAACCCTGCACTGTATAATGCACCATTTTGAGCCACCATCTTATAAAGGCAATGTTATTGTGCCGCGGAGTTTCTGCTACAAAGCACCCTACAGTCTCCACAATTTGCCGCCTCCTTTCTCCACAGGCCACTGTAAAAGTGTCACATCTGCGAAGGGTCGGCGTGATTCTGTTACTGCAATTTGGCGGCTAATGCAATTTGCCGCAAGAACTGTACCGCACATACAGTGCACCGCGTACCCCCCGGCGCCTTTAACTTTGACGCCTGTCATTTCACTCTACAACGCCTCGAATAACTACTCGCTAATGATTTTTACGGACAAAAAAATCTGCTCGCTAATTGGACGCAGCTAAGAACTCTGCTGAATCATTTGTCCTTGAGCCACCATCCTGAGCCACCCGAAATGATTGGCTGTTGTCTGTTACTGCGCAAAGTTCTAATTTTTACATTCCGAGTTCCAGCCTTAGGAAACATCAGAGAAGCACCGCAATGGGTGAGTGGCTGGGAAAAGAAAGAATTTAGAGGTGTGGATCCCAAGGCGGAGGAAAGAGCCAGGCTTTAGTTCCCGTACTGCGTTTTCCCCTCCCCCGAAATTCGATTTGGTTCACATGCTGGGCCCGGAAGAAACAGACCCTTTCAGTGTGGTTCTGCACAATCAATTACGGTGGCTTAACTTCTGAATCCCCGGTTTTAATCCTGCCGAAAAGCGAGTTGGCCCGGAAGCGGCACTTGTTTGTATTCGCATTTGCACAACACCTATAGAAGGCCTCGACGTCAGGTCGGGTCGAATTCATTCAGAGTACGATGCACTCGGGGACACCAAGGTTTTCAAACGTTTCAGAAATGATTTAGATCCGTTTCGCAGAACAATTTATATCTGCGACGGGCGCGTGGCCTTGGCTTCCGCGAGTTTTTATGGAACGACTCATAATGGAGGACTTATCAGCGACTTTCAAACTTGGCCCACTTTCAGCTCAACGATTTTCCGTAAAACGAGCGAAAGTATGTGCACTGTGCATTTCATATTGTAGTACCCGCCCTTTTGTGTATAGTTGGATTATTTTCTCCGGTATGGGTGACCTCCCGCCTGCTGGGTGATACGGACTGCGGTGAAGAATAATGTTTGCATTGTCCACTGCACCGGTCTTTACACAACGAAGCGCCAGAATAGCCCGTACTACTATTTTAAAAGTATCAGGGGCTGTGGGAAGTTGTGATACATGTGAAGGGACATTTTTGTTTCCAGCGAACACTGGTCGTTGTTGGATCAGTTATACACTGATTAGTGTTTGAGTGGAAGCCTACATGAGAGTGACCTGATCAAATCGACGCAAGTGCAATATAATTACTCTGACGTTTGGAGAGCTATTGAAGCATTGTAATAATGGCATTCTCTACGATTAACAGGAAAATAGTCATGGCAACTACTGTATGATGGGGATTGGTGCGGTTGTTTATAAACAATAGCAATAACATAGGTTAATAACTGGCACAAGTTAAAATGCCAAATCTCAAAATGAAACTATGTGTTTGCAGGCGAATAAACACAGTGTACTATACGCGTTTTATAGCCTTGATGAGCTGCGTTTTTAAAATTACTACATGTCAATATTATGACAACTTGGCCCAAAAAATCGGGCCTGCACAAAAAAGGGGTTTCTAGGCTCATTTACACACCTCAGGTTGTTGGATGTAGATAACACATGTCTGACGCCCTGGATTTTTTAACCTCGCGTTTATACGCAACCATAGTTTGCATGCGTTGACATATGAATCACCAGTGTACAACTTGTGACCGGTTGTACTATCGGGTTCAAATACTTCTGGCCACTTATCCTGGTCTTGAAGCAACCCTTCGCACAGACCCCACGTTAAGGAGGTGTGGGTGATCAGGTCTTGACTAAGGTCTGGGGACGGAAGTCTGTGGTTTTACTGTAGCTGTGGGGACCAGTTCCAATTGTGGGGACATTTGTCGGTCCCCACAGTCTCACACACGCGAAGTGTACCATTACAGTGGGGACATGTGTAAATTAGTGGGGACATGTCCCCACTATTTTCATTTGTAGGGTTTCACAAAAGTCCATTTTTCTCAGCCTAGGTTACTTAGGGTAGGGTAGGTTAGGTAGGGTAGGTTAGGTTAGGTTAGGTTAGGTTAGGTTAGGTTAGGTTAGATCAGTTTACACTCGCAGTGAAAAGTGATCAATGTCCGTTCCCACGCCTTAGTCAAGACAAGAGCGTGTGTGTGTGTGTGTGTGGACGGGTATTGCTATCGTTGTGAGGTATTTTTTACGCGTTTTCCTATCCTTGTGAGGAATTTTGTCATTACGAGACAGTTTTCCTGCACCTGATAGTGAACACACGCCTCACAAGGATAGGGAAAAATCGGAAAAATACCTCATAAAGACAGTAAAAATTTATTTTACCAAAATTTCGTGTTTCCTTGTAGGTTAGGTTAGTTATAAATTTTAAATTTTGGAAAAACCTCACAAGGATAGCAATGCGCTCCTGGGTGTATGTGTGTGTGTGTGAAGGGTTGCTTCAAGACCAGGATAAAGTGGCCAAAAGTGTTTGAACCCGATAGTACATCGATCAATTACAAAAACATTAGCTAATTATGTGGATGACTAATATGCGTACGACCAGAATGTATTTGTACTCAGATTTTCGAATGACGTCTAGAAAATGAGCAAAAAAAGGAGTCAGAAACCGTGAATTAATCAAGAGTGTTAATTGACAAGTGCAAGAGGGAAGATGGCATGACATGTCGGGTAATTAGGTGACAGGCACCGCTTTCGTCAAAGTTTGGCTGCAAATCATGTTGTATCTAGAGTAAATCACTCTGGCAGCTTCCCCCAGCCGGAAAGGAAAGCTTCCTTCGCCATAACCTAGGCGAAGTAGAACGTTTGTGTGCTATGGCAAGATTAATTATGAGGGGTGAAAGTGGAGGGAATTAACAAGTTAGAGTCAAATTTAGCGGAAAATTTCTAGGTGGAAATCAGGCGAGAATCCCTAGAGGTGAAGGCACAAGCTGTAACTATGAATGAGATAGATCTCGGCTCATTTGCTGCAGCCATGCGATCTGGTGTATTCCCATGAATTGTTCTAATGGCTCCTTTGAGGTGTTGCGTGCATTTTCACCCGTTTCGAACAAAGCCGATTCTTCGCGCTTTGTGATTGGGTGTCAGTGCGCTTTACAGTCAAGAGCCGAATATTTATGACGCCTGTAAATTGAAGCGCTGGAGGCAGGAACATGTTAATTTACATTTCACTAGTTTCTAGAAAATTGGAATTGTAGTTAGGAAAAGTGCAGCTTCAGCGTGTAACGGTCGTTTCTTCCTATATTAATGAAGGTAGTAAGATACATGCGTAAGTCCCGTAAGCATGGACTGTTTATTTTAATTATTAAAAACCAACATGTTTATCACTGTGATGCGTTGTATTACAGGTAGGGTTGTGCAGTCTACACAGTACTGGCATGTAACAAGTTATCCTTTATGTACCATTTACAGGTGCAAGTCATGTTCTTCACAGCCACAACGCGAGAGGAAAAGAATATGGCGTCTAACTTACATGGGGTGAGTCAAAACATCCATTTCATTACCGCTGCCGATGCCGGTCCTTTCGAATATGTATGATGCGTACATAAATGCATATGAAATGAAGGAGCAAATTCCAATGTAAATGTAATGAACAGGACATCACAGAGGTGGGGAAAGTCCTTGTCTTTAGGGGCTAGGAGGAGGAACCAGGATGAAAGGGGGTGGGGGAGTCATACTATTAGCCACACTTTTCCGCTAGAATTGATGATGGCAATTAGAGGAGTCATATTTTGCGTAATAATACAAAACGCAAATAGGGTACGGAGCAAAAAAAATTATTACCGCACATAAGTATCGCGAACCGTGCATATCAATTAGTACTAACAGTATCGTATTCAGCAAGGCACATACGCATGATGTGCACCGAACTCGACTCAATCCAACCTTGTAAGAGGAGGTAACTCCGAGTAACGAACCTACCTACATCAGCCTAACTCTGCTCCACTAGGCTGCATTTAAACTGGTACGGTATGTTTCCCTGTCCTTTTGCTCGAGCAAACCGCTTCAAAAAGGGTAACGTGCACAAAATACGAGAAGTGGGTATATGCGCGTGAAGTGGAACGCAGTATGGCACATTTTCTCATCGACTGCATCGCTAATCTGCGACCTCATACACTTAGCCTCGCTATACTATGCACACGCACAGTGGTGGTGCCAAAACACACACCACAAATAGGTAATAAGGGCATGCATTTTGCAAGCAAAGACAACAAGGGGCTGCCTCCATGATAGGATTAGAGACAATGTACGAGTGTCCGTCCGTCTTCGGCCGTGTCATTAAAAGTGAAATGCTCACGCAGCAGCTCCGGTGTGTTCATCCATGCAGTCGGGGAGTCCCCGCAGAGAAAATAAAGATTCCTCGGTAGACATGCAAAGACTAGGAGCCTTCCCGTTATTAGCCAAATGGACGGCAGAGAAAGGCAATGAACCCTTGCCATTTAGACCGCACGGCCTGCAATATCCGGCCAGGAATACAGTATCAAATTCGAAACTTGAGAATTGGAGTCCCATTACGGTTTCGTCGTCGGCTTTATCGTTCTCAATGGGGAAGACGGACGATGTACTACCAACTACCTATTCGAGGAGGAGGCTGTGGGAGACGGGGAGAAGAGTGGGGGAGGTGGGGGGGGTGCACTTTCCAGCCGTTACAGTAGAGTGCTATGAGGTCCCAAGTGGAGGAAGCCAAAGAGCCATTACATATGCAGACGAGGACGACACCGGACTTTGCCTAAAGATTTCGCTTTCCATATATTCCCGTTCTCTCCCAAGACGACAGAGAAAGGAAGGCTTTCCTCTGTCACAATCAATACAATTTATGGATTTAGATATTCTCCCTGGATCCAATAATTCGGCCATCTCATTGTTGTCTCGCTTGCATTCGATTAATAGACTATACATTATTTTGCTACTATCACAGTGACATCACATCAAGCATCACAGTGTATACCTATATATACGATATACATTAATATGCTCGTGTTTTTATTAATATGATATGATAGAAACTGAACTGATACTGTAGCGTGTCCTTATGCTATAATGTCTCATATTACTCGTTAAGTAATATTTGCAGAAGAAAACATAAAAGGTTTGCCTTTTGTGATGAAGTGCTACGAGTGTTTCGAAATCAATTAGAAAGACTTGAATCTGGAAACAGTTTTCCGGCTTCATGTTGCGGTGTTATCTTGGACTTTTCTACTGTATATTCTAGTAAGGTTATTGAACTTTTTAATCTTCAAAGCTAAGCTACTCAACCAACCTCTCTTAGAAGGAAGCCATCTTGAATAGGTAGAATAATACTCTTTAGAAAATTGTCACATCAGTCACCTGGAAACCATCCACAAAGGAAGGCATGCGTCAATCAAACAGTTTCAAGAGCCTGACTGGCTCTTTCTCCCCCTCCCAACTAAAGTAGTTCAAATCCTGATTACAGAAGAGAGGAAAAGAGGGGGGGAGTGCAAAAAAGGACGAACCATAAAGTCGCATACAAAATTACGAATGCTTTGATATGGCGCAACCCATCTTCGCTATTTACCTTTTGTGAAGTCACGGCCTCGTCGAACGCAACTCATATGAGTAAACATTCCATAATGCCAAATGTAACATACACCATAATACTGTAAGCTAATAATATAATTACTGCTGCTTTAGGTACTCCACCCGGCAATCAGGCATCGCAGTACTAGTAATGTGAAATAACATAACATTGGTCATGCAATGCTTAACTGAAAGTGCGCGTGGGTAATAATGCGGACAAATGATTGAAATAGTTTAATTGATTTGTAATTGAGTTTGTAAATAATGCGAAATCCAAACGAAGGGCAGCTACAGTGTTTTGTGTATCCAGCCACAATGTCGAAATAGCACCAAAAAGTAGTCGGAAAAGTGCAGTGCCTGGCCTGACTCGACTCATCACCGGACACATTCATACACGAGGGAGGTGTACCCCAGTACATTTGATATAATCCGCCCAGCTTTTAAATAGCAGGAGTTATTCGCCTCCAGAGGCCTCGAAAATGGAGCGAAACGGCCGGGATGAAAAATCCCAGGTGACCACCCGCATCCCCCTGGTCTCCCTCCTCCTCCTCCTCCTCCTCCTCCTCCCCACCTTGTGCCTCTCCCAGCATCCTACTTTCCACTTGATTTGCCCTTTGTCTCGTTCCGGAGAAAAAAGGCTCAGTAACCCTGGTTTGTTATATAGCCAAATGGGGCCCACACCTGAGCCACGCATGTTAGTGAACTTCTTCAATTACCCCCTCCCCCTTTTCTGGTCTCCCCTCTCTCTCCCCCGCCCTACCCCCATCATGCATGAAATTGGGACTGAGGCTAGCAATCGATATGAGCAGAGGGAGAACTATCCCCACCCTCTCCTCCACTCCCTACTCCCCCTATTTTTTTTATCTCCCTCCCTCTGCACCTGAACCTGCTTTCAGAGGTTTTCCAGCAGGCGCAGGCTCGTGGTACGCGTGATATGCGATATCCTACCCTCCCACCTACCCGTCTACTGCACTCCCTCTCTACTTCGGTGTAGTATTGTACATTATACCCCCCCTCCCACCCCTTAGGTTTGCCTAGTCAGCCTCTCAGAGTCACTTGTTCTTCATAATCAGGTATCCTCCTCGCTGGTGCACTCGGCGTTCCTATATATATGCAAGCTGACACAGCCATGCTCTCCAGATTTTACTGCCTCGCATTATTTTCAGGCGATTCTTTCTGAAGACGTCCAAGTACGAAGACTTATGAACCAGGATAAGTTCGTAATAATAATAATAATAATAATAATAATAATAATAATAATAATAATAATAATAATAATAATAATAGGCTAATACGTTAGAGAGAATGGAATCGATGCGGAGGGTATCTTTAAATTAATTTTTCATTGATGAGGGTAATGAAGAAAGGGAAATATAGAAATCGATCTCAGAACAATCGGTCCTGTGATTCAAACACGAGGATACCCGAATGAAAGCTTATAACCACTATACACTATAGGCTAGACTGCCCTCTTGTGGCTATACAAAACAATAAAAAAATGGCAAAAAAATGTTGCAGGATGAGTGTTTTCTGCAGCTTTAGTCGCTTGCTACTTGATTATACTCTAAAAATATTGTGGCCGAGTAGGGCCTCCAAATAATTTAGAAGGCTATATCTTGCGTCATTTTGAAAGGGACCTGGTCCCTGCAGGGAATCTGTTTACTGGTGTATGCTTTTCTCCAGGGGGCAATCAGAAAAAAACAGCGTGCTGGGGTGGTCATTAGGCAGCGACGGAGAAGAAGGGTTTCCGGAAAGTAGCGATAAGAATATATTTGTAACTCTCCTTAATAATCAGTTTGTTTAACCACATGATGTGGAACAAATGGCGCGTCTTTTATAATCAATTGATTTGGATTGTTAATTATTTATAGGCATTGATTCGACCTACTTGCAATTAAGTGCTCATGCCAGACACTTACAAATAACAATATCAAATTGACTACCCCATGGTAGTCCAGTGGCCGCTTATGGAATTCCCTTTAATTCCCTGTCTTATATTACTTCCTACTCAGTGACTATGAATTTTGACAGTGGGAGGAAATGAAAGAACCCCGAGAAAACCAACGCGAACACCGATAAAGGACCCATTGAAACTTTTCTGCATGAGAAATTCCTCTGTCTGATTCGGAAATATAAGAAGAGAGCTCAGCGGTTGTGCTGCTAATCCCTATATCGCGAGACAATCTACCTGCTGTGACAATATTATTTATAATAATAATAATAATAATAATAATAATAATAATAATAATAATAATAATAATAATAATACTAATAATTTGTACCCCGTGCTAGAGCCATGGGCCCTCTTAGNGGGGGGGGTGGGATACCACCATATATTTTTATCTGGAACTCTTACTTTCGTTTTTACTTCTCTTATATGGGGATGGGATAGGGACGGAAGGAAGCGGTTGTCACCTATAATTACGGACACGACCCCGGAATTTTCCTGGTGAGACCACCACGGTCAGGGTCGGCGGCCCCCGGGATTCGAACCCAGGACCTTCCGAGTAGAGGTCGGATACCATATCCCCTCCGCTACCACTGCTTCGGTCAATATTATTTATTTTTATTATGGAAACAAATGACTGAATACTGTAACAATAATATATGACATTTCGACGTGGTCGTGACAGCTAATATTGAGAATTGTATTACAGAACTACAACTCTGCATACCGTACTGCAATAAGTACGTTTAAAAAAAATAAACACTGCTTACTGGAAAATGAATATTGATCCTAATATTCCTACATGACAAATTCATTTAGATAATTACTATGGGTTTAATTGACTCGGGCAGTTAATTATTTCCGTGTAAAATGCAGCTTAGTGGAAAAGTGAAGAGCAACCATCCGTGATGGATGAGTCAGCTGACCGGCAGGATATTCTCTATCCCATAACCGTGAATAGTGACATGCGGTTATCCCAGTAATGTGGATGAAATAACTTACAAGTATAACCTCGATATAACGCTCTTTAAGGGACCGCCCAAAAGTAGCGTTATAAGCGGGATAGCGTTATATGCGGGAAATACAATAAATTTAACTCACAATTTTCTCAGGAAATGAATACCTTCACTGTTGCTCTGTAGATTGAAGCTTATAAACTATGTTAATCTGAACTGACCTGACCGCGTACCACGTATAGGCTACCTCGTAGGCTAGTCTTTTCATAGTATTATGTTTAGAACTGCCCTCATCCAGAGGTTTTTCATTTCTCAAGCTTAAACTTACGGTAAAAATTAAAACTGAGTGTAAGGTACGGTTGAAAGCGTCGTCAATAGCTATAAAACAAAAGAGGAACGGTCATCCTAGGTTCCACGGAAGCGGAGATTTTAATTGTTTTGTCTTATAAAAATATTGACAAAACCGACACTGTCAACTATAAAATAATATTAATTAATAAAGGTGACCATCGGGTAATTCTAAGTGAATCCTACAAAAGCATGCCACCTCACATTTTTTTTATTCGACTGAAAATTGGCACACATGATCGCTAAGTAGTGTAATGCCTGATTTTTCGGGTCCCTATAGAATTAAAGGAGGTCAAGGTAAAAAAAAATTATTTGAAGTAAAGCATGTCACTCTATTTCTTTCCACAGCTTGGGAACTATTAGTTTTATCGCGACGTTTCATATGCCTATCGAATCAGAATAGTCCTGGAATTCATAATGCATGCACTAAAATATTAGAATTTTTTTAGACAATGTATTTGTGAGGTCAATTAAGTTATTTGGCCTTTGACCTCGAACAACCTGACGAAAGCAACGAACTTCATATTTAGTACAATGCAATGTAAGAGTGAACTATTCCCTACAATATATTTTCTGAAGAGATTTCCTTGCAATCTCTCTTATGTTTCCGAGAGAAAAATCCCGAACATCATGACAGTTGCAATGGAATTTTCCACTTTCCAAACAAATCCGTGCAAGGTTTGGCTTGGGACGGTTTTAACTTTCCGAGAAAAAAAATCTCACATATACGACAGGTATACATGGAATTTTTTGTATTGAAAACAAAAGAAAATCGGAAGTATAGTAATTTTAAATTCTTTTTTGTATTGATGCTACGATGCCCTGCAGGCCTACTAAAGATCCAGCTTGTATATTCTGGCAGATTATTCTTAATTTTAATTTATTATCGAGGCATAAGGCTCAAGCTTGGAAAATGGGAAATTATATGTACCTGTCGTATGTGAGATTTTTTTCTCTCGGAAAGTTAAAACCGTCCCAAGCCAAACCTTACACGGATTTCTGGACAATGTTCTGCTGTTATGGTGTACTAAATATCAAGCTCCTAGCTGCTGTCAGATTCTCCAGGAATGAGGTCCAAGTTTGGAAAATGGGAAATTCCATTGCAACTGTCATATGTTCGAGATTTGTTCTCTCGGAAACTTTCAGAAAGCGCAAAAAACTCTTTTCACATTGTACTAAATATGAAGTTCGTAGCTTTCGTCAGGTTGTTTGAGATCAAAGGCCAAATAATTGACCTCACAAATACATTGTCTAAATATTTTTTGTTCAAATATTTAGTGCATGCATTATGAATGCCGCGACTATTCTGATTCGATTAGCATATGAAACTTCGCGATAAAACTAATAGTTACCAAGCTGTGAAAAGAAATAAAGTGACATGCTTTGCTTCAAATAATTTTTTGACTTTGACCTCCGTTAATTCTATAGGGACCCGAAAATCAGGCATTACACTATACTTTGGTATCAGTGATCAGTCAAATGAAAAAAAAATGTGGGGTTGCCTTCTGCCGATTTTTTTGTTGAACTCTCCTGGAATTTCCCCGTCAAGTATTGACACGTGGGTTTTTTCTTATGATAAGAAATAAACGCCGAACAAGGGAAAAATCCACGAAATGTTAAATATGTCGCCGAATTATATATATATATATACAAGGTGGTCCAACTTCAAGCGTCGTTTTATAACGGCGATTAATAGCAGTGCGTTTGCGATGACGCAGCAGCTACGTGTAAAATGGCCCACTTTGGCGCCATCGAAAATATTAGCTGCCAATAGCAGCACACATGTAA
Organism: Catajapyx aquilonaris; assembly: GCA_000934665.2. Classification (NCBI taxonomy): domain Eukaryota; kingdom Metazoa; phylum Arthropoda; class Diplura; order Dicellurata; family Japygidae; genus Catajapyx; species Catajapyx aquilonaris. The sequence goes on from JYFJ02005931.1 coordinate 13,971, forward strand.
TGAACCCTGCTGCTGGGTTGACCTGGAAAAAAGTAGGTGCACACATGACCTGAGATGCGCCTGGGTGAAATGGGTGACGCCCAAGGCACCAGATGGACCTGTAATGCAAGGGGGAAGCCTGCAAACGAAACACAGCTAATATTTCCGATGGCGCCGAAGTGGGCATTTTACACATCGCTGCTACGTCAATCGTTAAGCGCTTCTATTAATAGCCGTTATAAAACGACACTTGAAGTTGGACCACCCTGTATATATATTTAAATTTCCGTCATTTTCCTCCCCACAATCGCGATTATAGCGAGGAAAGTGACGGATTTACGTTACCGTATATGCTGAAAAGCGTTAAAAGCGGGAATCGATATAAACGGGAAAATTCATCATTGGGCCATGGGGCTGACCAAGAGACCGGAAAAAGGGCGTTATATGCGAGAGCGTTATGTCGAGATTTTACTGTACTTGTAGTCAAAATCAATTGGCATAATAATTTCAGTTTAGTAATTTGCAAGGAGTCTACATCGCATCGGTGACACCTTTTAACCTTTCGACCCACTTTGTACAGTATATCAATCGTTTGCTTTATATACCTGTCAGAAAAATTAATATAGCCTATCTCATGAAAACCTGTTAACATGTCAGAGTGTTAGTCAGTATAACTACAGTACTAGCAGTACAGTAGTACAGTATTAAGATGTCTTTCAACAGTGTTAGTGTTCAGTTTTTTTTCCGATAGCGGATATTACAATGTGATTTTCTGGAACTTCTGGGAAATTAATCGGGCTGAAGATGAGCTTGATCCAGCGAAATCTAACGTTTGCTTTGGTTCCTTGAATGAGTCCCACACCTTTCTTACTCTCCTCCCCACTATTTTGACCCAAATGAACCCTACCATATACCCAGTACTGTACAGCAGTACATTGGTACACTCGTACACAGTATAGGCTACGTAGCTCTCCGACCTTGCAAGTTAAAATGCGGTGCCACTGAATTGTTGGGAAGTCACTTGAACTTACCCCTGATAACAAGTTATCCAACATTACAGTTTCGGAACTGCTGGGCAGCAGCTGCTTGGTTGAGGAGGAGGTCGGCAGCTATGAGGCGCTGTTGTATAGGCGCGGTTCGGAGTTTTAAAGTTACATTATCGGTATCAAAATTTTTAAGAGGGTCAGAAATGACTAGAAATCGATTAAGAGTGTCCTCCCTAGGGAATCTCCCCTTCCCCCCTAAAAGCGCCCATGGCCCTATCACGGGGTATTACAACAAAAAGAGTGTATATGAATGGGCTGCATTATAATACTGTAATAGGCCTGCAATTTGCATTCATTGCTGCAGAGATGTGATGCGACTCGTTCAGCTATTCATTCTTGCGAGGTGTGAATGGTCTTCAGATGAGAGGATGACAAAGTGCAGATAACATGCATAACTTCGGTCGTTTTAGCAGGAACATATGTAGGACCAAGTTGGCGACTTGTCTGACTTTGGACTCCTTCCAGAAAGTTTGGCACAGGCAATGCAGATTTCTATTTAAAATGACTTATAATTTTTTATTGGGTTTTCTACCTTACTGGTTATCTGTATTCTGTGATCCTGAAGTAGAGTATATTCGAACATGACTTTGTGACATATTTGTAGGCATACAGGACATCAGTATTATGTATTTGAAAATAAATATGCAACTACTAGCATTTTATTGAAGTTATTTTAGGATTTTACTGCAGATTATAGCTTCTTAAAAATATTTTCTCATCCGTGTGGCTTGTAATGTTGCAAGTCAGGACTGTAAGTATAGGAACCACCTGTGGGTTGTAACATAAGCTACTTTGTAGCAAAGACTATGAAAGCTCCTAGAGAAACTGTTGAAGCTTAGATACTTCCGACACCCAGCTGTATTTGGATGTCCTCATGAAGTTGTGAAGTCAATTACAATCCTTAGCATTCTGGCTTATCCGGAAATATTTGCCTCCTACCTCTCCGGTAGTCTTTGAATGATGAGAAGAAAGGAAGAGAAAAAAGAAGGAAAAGAAAATTCCCTCAGGAATTCCGCATGGGTTGAAAGCACAGCCAGAGTCCACACTCCTTTTTCCCAATTAGGAAACCAACTAACGACTTCAAGATTGAAACCACAGACAATTTTATAATCTCCCCTCGACGTTTTCATAAGCTTTAATGACATTAATTACATCTGGAGGCAGAGCGCTCGACACCGCTATTCACCATTCACTTTTGAAGAATTGGCCTTCCCTCCCTTTTTCTTCTGGCATTTTCCCGGGAGACCGGGATATCATCTTCTAATGACTTTCTCTCTTGTCACAGTTCAATAGATGGTGGGATGGAGGAGAGAGAGGAATGCCATCATCACTCCATTTCTATCCTCCTTATTCCCCACTTCCTCACCAATTTCCCATTCCATTCTTTTCTTTTCTCGGCATCTTGGCACACAAGACGTGACCATACACATAGTCTCCACCAAGTGCTTTTATCCACTCCAAAACGTCTTTTTTTTTGCACCTAGCGCTTCTGTGCCAATCACACTGCATTGGGTTGCAAGGAGGAAATGGAAACTCAATTTCCAATGTCACGATTCTTTCGCGATGCTAATGTAAACAGGGCTCCATTGCAGCGAGTCAGTATATATTTTTATTTATTTAGCTTACATTTTTCATCATTATTCTACCACTCAGAATGGTGATGAAGCAGGTAATGCGGATTAACTCACACACACACATACAAATGCAACATTAGAGTCATAAACAACTCTGTATAAACCCCTATCAACCGCAATCCAGACAATGCCATCCAGTCACTAGATAATATAAACTATGTTACTATTCTATCACATCAGTTCACATGAGACTAATAGGGACAGCATTTGACATGACACATATACATCCAATATGAATGTCCGTATAGATACATGAGGAATGGAATGGAAGCATGAAGCACGACGCAATGGGAAATATTAGTTTTCCCATCAGAAAGCGAGAACAATATTCAGGGACTTCTGATTGGATGATAACATTTTCCACTGGCATCTTACGTCTAATTTTTCCCTACATGCCATGTAACATGGATAGCTTTCAACTCGTGGCAATTGTTCGTCCACATCGCTTAGCAAGTCAATAATCAAAATGAAATGGCATAAACAAACACTATAATACAGTATTTTACAGAGCACATACCCTTAATCAACTTACGCCATGTATTACGCTACACCTATGTGACCTATCCTAACAAGGAGACAGCCGTCAAGAGCAGAACAGTTTAGACGAGTTCTCGTCTTTACTGGTAGCCTGGCTAATATAAATGCAAGAAGAATGCTTTAACCAAAAGAAACTTATAAATTTAGAAGTCGGAATGGACCATTTGGCTGGCTGCATAGACAAATAGGTTTTTAATTTAGAGTCACTGTTTTTGGATAGGGACCAAGAAAGTCACCAGGAAATACTTCATTCAAATATATTTCAAACACTTTATTCAAATTTTATGCTCCTAGTCGCAATTTTCTTAAGGAAGAGAGTTTACTTCCTAAACCCACAAAAACTAGAGCAAACCATATCTCTCTCTGGGAAAAATCAGTGTACGGTTTTACACGGAACTGAAAAATCAAGGAAGGGAAGTACTTGTATATACAGTACAATATTTGAGGCAGTATGTTGTAGAGTGACATCAAATCTCTTGATGCTGCAATAATATCATAACGATAAAAAATTTATTACACATTTTAACAGTGCCAAAGCTAAAAATACAACATTAAGAGACTTGAATAAATGGCCACACAATCAGTGCCGATGATATTCTGGAGCACGGGGTAAATGCGTTAGAGAAATCCAAATGAGGAATCTTAGAATGACATCTAATGAATCGTGGTAGTGTTTTTAAAATGACTTTATAGTTCTCAGTGGGTGGATGGCACACCTGCCGCTAACGAGGCACCTAATGTGAACAAACCATATTTTAACACCAATATTAAGAGAATCATTATTATGAGACACTGTGACGTGTGGATGGAGAGGAAGGGGTTGGGAACGGGAGGGTAAGGAGTGGTTGGTAAGGGACGCGTAGGTCAGGCACTCGGTTATCAAATAAGACGGCGCGGCGGCAGGCTGTAAATGGTGGCTTTATTTCCAAAAATAATTATTAATAGCAGAGCTATCTTCAACTTTGCCCACCCGGGAATCCTGCCGCTGTCGCTTCTACTCACACACTCTTCCTCTGGACCTGGGCTTCTCTTCCTTGCTCTGAGGACTGGCTGCGTCGCCTATCCTCTGGGGCCGACCTCTCAGCAGCTCTCCGGAGCCGCCTCTCGACCAGGGGTTCCTCTTCTCTGACTCTGGGGTCGACTCCTTGTAGGTCCCGGGTCACCTCTGAACCCGAGCTACTTCCTCCGGACTCTCTGGACCGCTCTGGACTGATTGACCCAGGCTTGTTTCTATTTCCTCCCCTTTTTGTCTAGTATTAATATCATTATCTCTCTTCCAGCTCATCCCTCCTTATCGACTCATTTTCTTCTGGTTGAGGCTGTAACTCACTGTCCCCCTGGACTTGTGTGCAATCTTGGCCTTATCCATCTTCTTACTCATTTTAACGTGGCTTATGGCTCACTCCTGATATGGTGACCATATGCCTCTCATCACAAAATTATCTCTAAAGATAGTGTCGATTCATCTTTTTATAGAGGGTGTATCCTACTGCAATGTAGTAGGCCTATGTCATCCGGTCTGCAGCGCACACGTTGGCCTAAACCAAGTCGAAAATATATTGAAAAGAAATGACGAAGGATCAACCGGTAACGAGGTAGATGACCTGACACATTGGCCTGACCCTAGATACAGAGGACGGTACACTTTGTGTGCGCAATACAGGGTGTTTCAACTTTTTTTTGTCCGAACAGCTATCGGAAAATTGTACGTAGCTGCTACTTTGTAAGCAGTGACTTGCAACCGGTGATTTGTCGGAGGAATGGGGGATGGGGAAAGAGAGGGTCACACATCCCATGACATGTGTGCCCCTATTTTTTCCAGGCTTGACCCTCAATTTTCAGCGGGCAACACGTATGCCACTTCAACCTACGATTCGCAGGAAATATTCCCCGTTCCTCCGAAAAATCACCGTTTGCAAGTCACTGCTTACAAAGTAGCAGCTACGTGCAATTTTTCGATAACTGTTCGGACGAAAAAGTTGAAACACCCTTGTTCTATAGCCTACCTTTGTCATGTTACGTGATCACAGTTTTGATGAATACGACAACTTGTCTAAAATTTAAATTCCACTCTAGCCAGTGCAAGATTTCTTAGCCCTCCACACAAAATATTCCTCGTTGGCGACATTCCGCCCCCCACCCCACCCCCTCTATTTGAGTCACTTTTAACACTTGTTATCACAGCCTAATAATCTGGCCGTGCAATTTGTTTCCAGCAGCAAGAGTCAAAGGACAGCGCGAATATTCCGTGCAGCTTTTGCAATTATCTAATGAGCCTGTTTTCGCGCGTCACACGGCAGGAATTCAAATACGCCTTGGTGCTCCTGGACTACTAATAGAGTAACCAAGCTCTCTTGAGAGGCCTGCGGAAACTTCCATTCGGCTATAATCACGTAGCCTCGCCACCATTTCAAAATGCATGCCCCCGCGCCACCCCCTAACCCATTGGTCTCCCTGGTGTCCCCCCTCCACTGGATCGTTGACGTCTACAAATAATCTATTCTCTCTCTCTCAGTTGAATGTCCGTCAGATTTTGCATGGAAATAGACGGCTGGAGTCCGTTTCCGCAGACTGCCCCTAGCTATTTACTGGCGAAATGCTGCAAAGTTTCATTATACAGTTTGAACTCGCATGCAATCAAGTGCGATGGAATTATTAATTAAAGCTATAGTACCTGCTGTGTATTAACCTACCCGGTGAGAAACCACTGTGTGGGAGGTGAAGACGGGGAAGGTGTGGGTAGGATATCGCCACGGCTGTGATGACTCGTAGGGCTCAGAAATTGCTGCGGTATTAAGGAGAAAGCTGTGTAGCCAAATGTGGTTTTAATAATATTTGTCCAGTCGCCAGCACAATATTAGGGTACCAGGTTTATCCTGAATGGTAGGCCAACCGTACCATCTCGACGAGTACAAACAGGCTTGGAAATTAAAACACTAGGTGTGGTGAATCAGGTGTGTGATCAGGTGTCGGAAGGCTGCGAGAGTTGTGTGTATTTCCAAGCCTGTTTGGTCTCGACAAAGTTGTACGGTTGGCCTTACTATTCAGGATAAAGCTGATTCAGGTCTCATACCCTAATTTTTTCTGGCGACTGTACAGTACTCGGTATTTACATGCACATAGATAGTAACTACACTGTATAGTTAATTAGTTATAACTTAGTATTCCAGGTTTTGTAACAGTGCAGTGTTGGCGTTTTGTTACATGTAACATCTCGTAACTCCCGCTGAAAATTATATGGAGAACTACTGTTCCTTATCACACACTGGAGCTGGATTCATAAGCTGCTAATAAAATTGCCTTTTGGTGCATTTGGACGATATGGTCGATATCCATAACTTCCAATGAAGGGCTGCCTTTTGTGAATCTTCTAATCCAGGAGTCAATTTTAACGAGAAGTTACAATGTGAGCATATTTTTTTCCGGAAATGTCAGCTGAGAATTACACAATATCACCATCATTCAAATAGTCTGCAACATGCTGGCGTCATTGTTTTATATCCGCAGCCCCATGTGATGCACATAAATGCATATACCATTATATAGGCAATTTGTGGTGTTCAATTTGTTATTCAGAGCGTTTTTTAAAATCGCATTATTAGGTTGAACATGCATTATTATGAAGTGGTCAATAGAATTTGAAACGGAACTTGGTTTTGGTTCAGTTGAAATAGAGCAATATGGCGGGAATGCAACCGCGAACGCACATTTGACAAAAACCTCGCACGTCAATAATAGCCAGTTACATTCCAGCATTATGTGCGGTTGATGTCAAAATAGATAGTCCTCTGGTGATCCCGCTTTGTGTTTTACTGGGTAATTGACATTACAAGGATTAATAACTAATATGTAAATTAATATCCACGATTTATGTTTAAACATACATTATTATTATTGCTGTTGTTGTTGCTTCTGTGGGGGTTCATAGACTGCATTGTTTTGGAAGTGTGCTGGCAACAACTTGATGCAAGATCTAGTGGATAAGCCTGTGTGGCAAGGCGGACAACAGTGAGATGCTAGCCAAACTTCATCGGGCCTCTCTTTTGCAGAAACAATGGTATTGAAGCGGTGGAAAATTTCCAACAATGGAGGAGCCACATTAATCCTACCAGGTAGTGGTGTACACGGATAACCATGCATAGTACAGTGTACTTAATCGCTTCTGCAGGCGGAAGGGGGAAGTGCTATGACTGCATAGCGTAATATTTATGAGCGCGCGGTTTTAAGGGGTTTTGTGCGAAGTATAATGGACCATTTAAGCGCCTAAGCCCACTAACGTCAACCGATGGGACTTGGTTGTGACAAATTAATAATGCAGTCGGAGGGGCAGCATGTGTGAAGGAAGTCACCATGGCAGCGGATTTTTGTGCGCGCCTATGTGATTTACGGATACGAGATTTAGGACTGCAAAAATTATCAGCATCGGGACGAATGGCAAAATAGCACTATACCTCATGGCTGCTGTAGTGTTTTTGTGCTGAAGTATTATTTCCCTACATAGTTGAAGGTGAATAACTTAATGTCCAGATACATGTGAACTGCTGTTCTAGTATTCCAAAACTAACTGGGTAATTTTTAGAGCCTAAATGAGAGTTATGGCCATGTTTCCTAATCTTCGTTTACAGGAATAGGGTTTTAACAACGCATTCTCATTTGCATTATTATATTGCGAAACTGAGCAAAATTGTGAGTGGACACTATAAACACGAGGAACGTAATATTCGCGTAACGTTAAACAGATTTCGTGTGAATGCTAAAGTGCATATGGAAAATGCTAGTGAAGTTACCCACACTGGCTAATGACTATATAATGTAACTATGTGCAAAACACCTTAAATTTTGCACCGGAAGTGTCACGTATATAACTCTATAAAAAGTCTGATTGAATCATTGACTTTTAAACAGGATTATTACAGCGTTTCTTGCTACAATCATCTGCATTAGGGTGCACCATTATTGTCTGCCTGACCAACCAGTGAAATTGTGATATAGTCCAGGCAATGAAGGGGGTGTAGACGGAAATGACGGGACGGCAAGAATTGACCTCAGGGATTTGTTTGGACTAGTTAGGAGGTAAACATACTA
>JYFJ02005932.1:0-22027 GCA_000934665.2 Catajapyx aquilonaris
CAAATGACCAAAATTTGAACACCTACCTTGCTTCCCATGTCAACAATGGATAATCTCCAAACCCATCCTCTCACTCTGCCTCTGCCCCCAACCCACCCATTCTTGTAGGTGGAGGCGCCCCTCAAGCCGAAAGTTCGTCGCCCAGGCGACACAAGCCAGTTCAGCCATTTTGAGGAGGACCCCCGTCTCTTCCAAGTTTCACCAGTGGACCGGTTCGCCCGAGAATTTGAGGACTTCTAGCGAAATTTACAAACTGACTCTCCCCCCCTCCATTGCCATGCCCAAACCCCCCACTTGCACCCCCTAGTGTCTCCTCCCCCCTTGAACCCTACCATCCCTCTTTTTTTTCTCTCTTCAAACCTGCCACTGCCTAAATTATCAATGCCGACTACTAACTACTACTACTACTACTCCTACTCCTACTACTACTCTACATGTACTGCTACTACTACTACTACTACTACCACTACCACTACTACTGCTACTACTGTACAATCCCCTGCATGCTCCACTGCCCAAGGGTAGGTAGCGGGAAGGGAGGGTTTCTTATTTCAATCTATTTACTATAAAGTTTTTCCAATTTTCATGGGATTGTTATGTTTTGCTACTGCTGCTCATTTTGTTGCTGCGCTGCATGTGTACTAATTTAGTTTATAGTGCTTCAATGCTAACGTGTTGCTCTTTACAGTGCTGTTCGTGGTGTTTTATATGAATATGCGGTGTTGTTTTGGACACCTTTTGTGTCACTTGTAACCTGATAAGATGTCACTTATATGATGTAATCTACTCCATTTGACCTTTGATGACATTGCCATTTGTTTGCTTCATATGCCAAATGTCTCTGCTTTTTGTAGGTTGAAATAAGTGGCGATGTTTTCATTGGGGCAATATCACAAACCTGAGGTGAACTGGAGTGGTGTGCATCCCTACTGATTGGTGATCATAAATAATATTTTGATTCACCATTGGAATCACACGCAAGATGTATTCATCCAGATGTGCTGCAAATAGTTGTAATAAGTATCTATGCATTGATGTGGAGGAATGTAAATGGAGAAATTACAGTAACTGATCATTGATTACATGGCAAAGGGCATTTACAGTGTGGGTAAATATTTTGAACAGAGTCCTATCAGCATATGAGTCATCTAAGTTGGGGTATGCAAAACAGGTATCAATCAAGTCATACATGATTTGCATTTGGGAACCAAAAGTGACAAGCTGAATGTAACTATCAGGACTTGGCACATACCACAGCTTAGCAAAATTTGTATTATAAAGGACCTGAAAGGACAAGAAATTAATGCGACAAATTAACTGGAAGAGATCCGTGAGATGAATGAACAAAATATTGTATCATTATGACAATGCCCAGCAGTTTGTTGCCGTTGGAATTTTAATTTCTCAGTGTGTGACCGGCATACACTTTGTTACGTAGCACATATTTTTTTTAAAAAAACAAAAAAAACACATTTACAAAGATGCCCAAGTCACTACGTTATGAATTGCCACACACACTCTATGTGTGACGACTTGTCACAGTATATTTGAGCCTTCACTGTGCTCTGAAGGTTTGCATGCTTTTTTCTTCATGCCATAACTTGTACAGAAGTTCTAATTGAGTTTTCTTGCTTCTCCCCCACCCTCTTCTTTTCCACATTTTATTTGGTATGATCCCCCCAGGTGGAGGCACCATTCATCCCCCGCTGCAAGGGGCCTGGCGACACAAGCAATTTCGACGATTATGAGGAGGAAGCCCTGCGCATATCGTCTGCTGAGAAGTGTGTGAAGGAGTTTGCTGACTTCTGAAAAGGGACAGAACAGAGAGCAGAAGAAAAAGCCAAGGGGGGAAGTCTCTCGGGGGCGAGAGTTGTGGGGGGGTGATGTGTGGAGAGAGTTTTTTCGTTTGTTTGTTGGGAATACCCCCCACTACCTCCACCCCATCTTGTCTCCCTCCTTCCCCCTTCCTCCTCCCTTCCTCCTCCTCCCTTTCCCGCCCCCACCACCGTCTTTTGATGGCGCCACACCGATTATGCTGCCTACAAACGTCGCGCTGCCCTTTAGAAATGCTGGCCTGCTGCGTCTGGCCTCGTGTGTACATTAACTGCGTCCACCCTTCCCGGAAGAAAGTTCTGCAGTTTTTCTTACAGCCAGGTCACTGTAAAGAAATAATATTTTTTTTGGCAGTTTTGTTTCATGGGATGGGTATGTGACATCAACAGAACATCTTAAAAGGGAGGAGGAACTTTTCATTTAGGCTCTCTCTCACTATTCAATTTCATACTCTCTTCTTGACCCGTCTTTCGAGCATTCTTTCCCCACCTGTCACTTGCCTTAAAGAGTAGTTAACAATGTAGAGATGGGGACACCTTTTGTCAATTAAAGAAATATTATTAATAATAATGATAATGATAATAATGAGGGGTGGGGTGTTTGCAGTGGGGGGATGGTTTAGTGCTGAGGCAATGTTGCCAGTGTTAATATATGTGTTACGAAGGGTGGGCTTCTCTCCTTTTTTAGCGTTATAGTCCCACCCCAAGTTGCTACTCCAGTGATATAAAAATGCAGTTGAGTTTCTTTTTTTCCTCTTGTTATTTTGTGTCTCTAAATACAGTAGTACTTCTCGTGCCCAGCATTTATAACCTCCCCTTGGCTCTTCCCCCTCCTCTTTCACCCCCCCACTTTTTCACCAGAAGCAGTTTCTTTTCTTCATTTCTAATGCGTCTGCAAATTTCGTGCCAAAATGTTTCCAGGTTAAAAGAAGGAATGGGAGGGTGTATGTAGTTCCTCCTCCTGAACTGCTATTTGAGGGGAGGGGAAGGATGTAATAATTTTTTTTAGTGTGCGTTTGACTGGACATTTTTAATTGCCTGTTGTGAGAAGCTGGGGTAAAAAAAACATATTGTACAAGAATCATGCGTGCTTTTTAAGTGATTGGTGGCATAGGCGACTGGCAGCTTTTCTCTGGGGGGAATAAATGGGGATGGGCGAACCTGTGCAAGGGGTATGGGGGTGTTGAGGGGGTGCGGGAGGGGTATTGTTAACACAAGAAATGTGATTTTGGGGTAGGGATAATAGTCAGTAGTTGGTAGGAAGAAAAAGGGGGTTACCAAGATATCAAGAGTTTATTAAATGCCCCCCACCCCATCTCCTATTCCCCCAAAAAACCTGTATACATAACTTTGAAAAAAGCCGCTGTATAGCCTAACTTTACCAGTCCCTACCCCTCCTGCTCTCCTACAGTTTAAGAAGAAAAGAAAGAGAAACGTGACTCCTGTGTATAGTGAGGAGGCTGCTCCCTCTTACCCACTCCCCATCCTATCCCTGCCCTCCCCAACTCCCCCAAACCCCCCCAGTTTGCATAAAGAGCCCTTAGTCAAAGTGCGAACCCAAAGTGCCACTTAGAGTGTTTGGTTTGAATTAGATCAATCTGTTTTACTTTTCATAGTTATTTTTATTTGTACTGTTACTTGTTTTTTTGAATGTTTTTTTTTTTTTTTCCTCCCTGCTGCAAGTGAGTAGACTTTTCAAAGTGATATGAAATGCCAGTGCAGATTTTTCTCTTCTCCTTTTAACCTTGTTTCTTAACCTGTCTTTACAAAACAAAACAAAAGTTATTTTTACATTGTTTTTTTAATTGTTTGCCATCCTGCTCCCAGCGCCTTAAATCTCCTCTTTTCTGCCATTTCTTTGGGACTGTAACTACGTTGCTAAATTATTTTAAAAGTAAACAGGAAGGGATAAGAAACGTACATTACAAAAAAAAAAAAAAGCGTCGGCTACTTGCCGGCTATTCTTTGGAAATTGCCATGATCGAAATAATTATAATTCACATCATGGAGGCAGGGTTTTTATTGGTATGAGAGAGTATCCCCAGTGAAAGAATACCATAACAAATAAGCTTACAATGTGCCTATTCCAAAATTTCTGTGGAAGGTTGGCTGCTATCCTAGAACCAACACGAAAAGGCAGATTCCACTCACCACCTTATCTTAATGCAGCTCTCTCCGGACAATCCAGTGCAAAACTTACGCTAATGAGAAGCTTGGCAAGATATGGAGTGTTCATGTGGTGCGGTTTGACATGACTTCAGAAATTATCCTGCACAAAGCATGACAACTTGCTGAGCCTTTTCTTGTTACTGTGTGGGGTTGTCCAGAGGGGATGGCATTCAGATAAGGTGGCAGGTGAGGTCTGCATTTTATCGTTGGTTCCAGTGTATCATGGTAAATTATTGCAATCCCATTTGTGGTTGAATAACACAGTAAATTACCATATCAACACCCAAAGTTCCAATGCAATCTTGAATATTAGACAGACCATGCATTGCTAGGATGTGTGGAAGAATTTAGCTGGTGCACAGTGTTTGACATTAAGCGAGGCAGATTGTTAGCGGCATTTTCCGAAGCGGCAGAAGAAGGAATCGAAGATAAGGATACTGCAAGCCGGGCGAGCAAGATTCCTTCTTCTGCCGCTTCGGAAAATGTCGCTGGTGGTTGCCTCGATTAATGCTTAACACTGTACCATCCTGGCTACGTCTTTTATTGTGTGGGGGTGAGCATGGCCAAGCTCTGAAGAGAATTGCATCCAAAGGTTATGACTATAACATAACATAATTTATGGAAAGGGTGTCAAAAGAAGTGTTAAGTTAACACATGATGCAAAACTCTGCTGAAACTCGTTTATCTTGCCACAGCAGTAACAGCTTTGTGGATTTGTGTGTGCTGCTTCTAGGTGATTTAATGTGGATAGTTTGTATGTTGTATGATGCAGGCAACCCCTTGGTGTATAACACAAAACACCGGATATTTTTATTCATCAATTTATGTAAATAGATCAATCAATTTGAAGACTCAATCATACGGACTCCATTTTATTCTTCCACCCATATGGTGTCTAGTCTATGATGGTAAGTCCATGGCGTATGTTCAAGATGGTCTTCACAGCTGTATGTCAAATTTCACTGCCCACTCTCAGCACATGCCCACAAAAAAGAGCATCCTTGGCTCATGGTTAGCCCAGCAGATGTTGCTCCAGTACATGTTAAACATTGGAAGATGTCTCTCATACTGTCAAAAGAGAATATTTGCCTCAGGGCAAGTCTTGCAAGCTGATCAGTTATAAGGCTCTGCTAGCAGTTTGTGTAATATTAATTGACAAAAGAGTACTTTTTTGGCAATTGGGTCTGGCAGATCAATTACCACATAAGTTATAAAACAGTTTATTTCCCAAAACCACTAAATACACGCCAGATGTGGACAAGCACCGCACAAGATTTGTCATCATAATGGCACCGTATCGATCATAACAATAATGCAGTTGCTACAGCATCAACAATGGTGCTGACTTCAGCCATAGCTCCAGGGCCCTCATCCCCACAAACTAGTTTCTTGCAAATTGCAGGCACTTCAATGTACCCCCAAGAGCGGAGGGTGGACAGATGCGTGTCAGTGACTGGGTGTTGGAGCATGTAAGTGTTCATTGCGGGGCAGAACAGGAGGGGCTTTTGAGGTCGCCAGGCACGAGCAACGCAAGTCAGTAGATTATCGCACAGTCCACAGGCCAGCTTGGCAAGGGTGTTTGCATCCAGGGGGGCCAGGAGGAAGGCATCACACTGCTTGGTCAGCTCTATGTGTAGGACTGGATCACCCCTCTGGCTCCACTGGGACCATTCATCCTCGTCGTTGTAGACTTTAACGTGAGGGCCCAAGTCCTTTGAAATGATGGCAGGTTGTTAGTACAGACATATCAGAGCATATTGACACCTTGCTTACCTTTAGGTTAAAGAAGTGCGTGGCATGCGAAGTTGGGACCAAAGTTATATTAAGAGCATCGCCATATTTCTGCAAAAGTTCAGATGTCAGCTGCGGGATCTTTAAGGATGCAACACTGCCGGTGCACCCAACAAGAAGACGCTTCTTAGCATCGGACGCCATTATTCCTTCGGTTCCTTCGATTCAAACCCAAGTTTGGAGAAGTCCTCCTTAGCCATAAGCTCCTTGTCCATTCGACATTGAAGGTACTCGCGCGCTTCCACCCTGCAAGCGCTGTTGTCATGCGATTGCCTCTCGATGCAGAGCAGGTACCGCAGCATGAAGCGCTTGCACACACCCTCGTGGTCTAGGGGGAAGCTGCCTTTATCCGGTGGGGTTGGCGTGAATGTCTTCTGGCCAAAGGTCACGCTACTCATCTCAGTAGAACAGGAGCTGTTACGAGCAAGGATCGCTTTACACGTTGCAACTGTACAATGCCTTTTGCAATGCTGTACACCGAACTAGCGTGGTACTCACACATCATTACAAAGCTTTAAAAATGCACCATTGCGGCATCTTACCCAGAGGCTGGCTCCCTCCGAGGTGCTCTCTTTCCACTTGATTCAGCTGATTGATGTATGTATATTTTCCTGTGACGCCGGCGCTTATGGCCGCATTCCATCGGCTGATCTGCAGCTTCGTATTTTCAAAGTAATATAAGTCTCACAACTTCTGTCGCATTGACCATTGTTCATAAGAAAGTGTTGGCTCATGTTAAATTGTAAAATATATTGAAGAAAAACATGGTTGGAAAGTGGCAGCCGTCCGAACTGGAATAAAAAAGATGGCGCTCTCATTGTAGCCAGAAAAGTCTGGACGTCTACCACGCTTTGGTACCACGGTACAGACGCTTGTTTGTATGCTGCTCCTGTTGTATGTATCCAGATTATTTTACTCATTTATCCCCCAGATCAGACTGTATTTGCTCAATTGTATGTGTGTTGGGGGCAGAACAGAGCGGCATGCAATGTAAAACCTTTCATGTGTAATTTGCAGTTGAGCACCGGTTGAAGCAGAACCATGATGCAGCGGCCTCACTCTCCTCTGAGCGCCCACCTTCGCCTCGGATCAGGCGGATCGGACGGAGAGGAGGGACCGGATGGGCCGGATTCAGCGTCCAAGTCGCCACCGGGAAACGACGATTACTTCGAAGGGTGCGGGAGGGAAGGGCCCATAAGGTGCTGCTTCTTCAGCGAGTTTCATCCCACCGCAGGACCGAAGATCACTTATCAGGTGAACACATGGTGGTGGGGACTGACGTATAGGAGCAAATTTCTTATGAGTTTTTGGGATTTAGTTTCCAGAGGACTTTGTGTCGAAAGAAGTTTTTGATGCTGTGAGCGTTTACATCATTCCGAAGCCACAACTTCAACGAAGCATCCTGACAGTGTAAGCCCATAAAATCAAATGCCTTTCCCCTCTTTAGTATGTAACTGCCAGTGCTTTCCACAGAAATGCCCTTGGCCACAAGATTGTGGGCTACCCAGTGAAGATTGACAACCCCAAGTACGACCGCAATGCTTTTTACTTCAACGTCTGCTTTGTGTGCGATGCATGGGCTCGCTCTGTCCAGTATGAGCCAGTTGTAAAGAAGTTCTCAGAGTACCTGGTAAGTCAACAACTGACTGTGTTGTTAGAATCTGTTTTATGAAGGGAAGAACAATGCAACGTAATCTGAAACAGTAATGAAAATAAGTAGCCTAATAGAGCAGTCGTCCATGTTCTAGTTCTTTGTTTGTATGAACTAACTCCATCATAACACCATGACAAATTGCATTTAGGTCGTGATGGAACGTGAGAGTGGCTTCTTGTCGGATGAGGAAAGCAAGGCACGTCTTCCAGGCATTCTTCAGCAGGTTCATCACCAGCTGAACACCCAAAGGGTGACAACAGTGACAGTGGACCGTACTGTGATCCAACTTAAGATTGCCAGGGTGGCAGCAGACCCACCTCCGGTACACGACCATCATGTACCCATGTTTGTAGAAGATCGGGCCTCCTTCCGCAGTGAGGAGTGGGATCTCACCACACAGCAGATCCTGCCCTTCATTGATGGGCTGAATCACGTGGCCAAGATAGCTGCACTCGCGGATGTAGAGAACAACCTTGTCAAGGCCTGTACCCAGAACCTGGTGTGAGTGACCATCTGGTATTCTTTTAACACATCTGATTAGTTCTTTGGCACAAAGTTGGGAGCCACTCTGAACAGTGTGCATCAGATGCAACTGATCTTTTGTGAAAGTAGTAGCAGCTGCTTACATAATACAACAGTGTTACATGAAGTTTGGTATTGATTGTGAGGGATAGGGGAGTTTCTATGTAGTAATGGTTTTTTAATGATGTGTACATAATCATGCACTTCACTAGTATACTTGTTATCGTATTGTTTGACAATGGTGTTTAATGCTGTTAAATAATTTTGCAGATATTATGGAGTGGTGAAGCTTACGCCAATTTTCCAGTACAGCAATGTTTATGCACCGACCCCACATTTACGTCGATTGGCCAGTGAGTCCCAGCTTCAAGAGGCCTGCCTCAATTTTGTGTCCAAATCTGGTTGGTTATAATTTACAAGAGTTGGCTACAGTTGCTGTCAATTTTGCGTATTACAACTAGTGCATAATTATATTTTTTAACAGAAGCCATGAGGCCTGCCCTTCGGGATGTGCTGAGGTTATACTGCAGCATGACTCGGGCAACCTCTGTGCGCGACCTGTGCCTCCGTCTGTCACCTCACATGTTAGGAATAGATGAGAGGAGACTGGTGCAGTTTGGATTGCTCCATGGGCTCATTCGTCGTATACACAAAGTAAACTTACATTTCTTTGGATGTTTTTCACTTCTATTTCAGTGATATAATGCCTTAAAATGCAGGACATTACTGATATAATGTGGAAGAAAAAAGGATTTTGACATCAAGTGGGATATGATTCAAGAGTTTCCCATGCATGTTTTGAATTATTTCAATGCATGGTAAAATGCATGTCAATTTTGAAATGACTTACTTGGTGACAATACGAAAATCAGACTCTTTCTCGCTCTCTCTCTTTGATAGTATCCAGTTCAACTGTCTGAACACAATGGCCAAAAACCGAGGGGGATGCAGAGGCTGTTTATGGGTGCCCTGTTTTATGATGAAATCTGTTGTAAGACTGGGCTTGGCTTCCAAGAAGTGGATGATATGGTCGAAAGGGATTCCCATGTTATCACATTGTGGAAGTGAACACTCTGCTGTCTTGGTGATTCAAGGTCTTTGTCATTAGGCCCCTACTTTCTGGTCAAATACAGGTTAACAGTCACTCATTACTTTATATTCATGAAACTTTATTTATCTGTTTATATAATAGTTCTGTCCCGGGTATTTATGTGTTTATGCAGAGCCAAAGAGTTTGAAATTTTGGAATATCAATTATAATCAATGATAATCAATGATAATTTTGGATCTGGCCTTGTTACTGCCTGTCATTGAGGAAAACAAGTATTAAATCATTTCGACGAATTTAATGCAGCTCTAAGCTATCTACGAGGGCTAGTCGGAAAATAAGTTTCACTATGCCACAGTTTCAACACCAGGTCACAGACAGGGTAAAAACGAGCATGGGCAGGTATGTTGATATTTCCACTAATTTATTGCAGGATGGGTAAGCACCTTTGTGCAACTTGTGCGCAGGCATGGCAGCTGTTGCACAAGACCGAGTGGTGAGCCAAGCATGTCAGCCCACATTCCACCAGAAAATGTCATGCCAGACAGAAATTGTTGGTCACATGGACTAAGAAATAAGTTAGGACACTTGAGGACCCTGTCGGTAATTGCCAAGGCCGGTAGTTCAGGTGTCTGGTTGTCCTTTACACTCTTGAGCTTATTCTGAAATTGCTGGCACCATATGGCCACAACATTTGCTCAGACATGACATCTCCGGATCATACACTTCACTAGCCAGCAATGAATGTCGTATGTCAAATGTTGACCACTGGTAGCGAACATCTGACCTAACTTGTGCCTTAGTTCATGCAAGAACTCTTGGTTCATGTGACCAACACTCTCTGTGTGGCATGACATTTCTTGGCGGAATGTGGGCAGTCACACTCGGCTCGCCACTCAGTCACATCCGACGGCTGTCGCGCTTGCACATAAATTGCAAGAAGGCTCCTACCCATCCTATAAAGTAGAGAAAGATCAACGTACCTGCCTATGCTTGTTTTTACCGTCCGTCACATGGCGTCGAAACTGTGGCATCGCAAAAAAGATATTTCCAACTAGGCCTCATAATAACATCTAGCTGAGATTGCAAAACCAGACTGTCCATTTATGATTTTACAAGGATTAGTCAATTGTAGTTTGGATTTTATGAAGATTCATTGGGGAATTGCAATTTTCTCATTGAGACTAGGGGTCAATATGGGCCTTTTTATGTGGGTCAGGGTCAAAAACACTGCCATGCTGTCATATCAATGTGGTCTGAAGCCTACTGGAAGCACATGTGGGATTGGAGGCACATAAGGTAAGTTTCAGGGTGAGATACGCTGCATTGCCTTTCGTCAAATTAGTATTTTTCTCTTTCACATGAATGAAACACGTGACTTCTCAGGTTATAATTGCGATGTAATTGCCTGGGAATCCTGCATTAGAGGTATGGAAAGAATAAAACATGACCTCTAAGTCTCATTGGCTGTAATGGGATGACTTAGCACTTCTCTTAATAAGGTGTGGCATGAATTGTGAGTGGGTGGGCTATCTAAACAGTTTACTTACACCAATATTGCGTCCACAATTAGACCTTCCTCTTCAATGGAGATGGAATGGAATGTGGATGAGGTCACCTGAATCTTCAAGCTAGTAAAACAGGCGCAAATGATGATTCAGAGGGGAGTAGAGCGGAGATGTCAATAAATTATGAACTGCAGGATACAGAGAATTGCTGAATGCCTATAGTAGTGCAAAGGGACTGCTGTGGTGTGTGACAGAGTGTCAGGGATTTTCTGCAATTCCTGCGAAGAATTATTTGAGCCATCATATTGATATTGGAGAGGCATCTTAGAATGTAGTAGGAACAGGTGTCTTGATGTTTTTCAATATAAAAATATTTGATTATACTTGTAGAGTGCTAATGGGGGAATTCAAGTTGTGAACATGTTTTTGAGGTAAAGCTATCTGAGACTTATGAAAAATGCAAATCACAAAAATTTCACATTCTGCTTTTAGTGGCAATAATTTATGCCAAGCATGATTGAAAATGATGCAATGCATTTACTTTTAGGTTCCTGTTATTTTGGCACTAGGCTGCTTATTTTTAAGCAGGTATTTTTACATAGTTTTAGTGGTTATAAAAATACTTCACATTAAGCCAGTGGTTGCCCTAAACCATTTTAGCGACATTTGTTAAATTTGCGAAGGTGACACACTTGTGGCATGCGTTTTAATTTTCAGCTCATTTATGTAGCACAAGGTCAGTGGATGACTAAAACTGAATTTTTTGGACTTGTTACAGTAGGCTTTCAAGTTCAACAGATGAGAACATGGCATATTACATATGCAGTTAATATTACAATCTTCCTGAAATCTGGTTGGTACTTATATGGTTCAAGGCTGCAGTGATTTTCTTCAAACTGAGTCATGAACTGGATGATGATGCTGAGAGTATACGATTCTTATTGATGTCTGTTCAAACATATGATTTGATATTTTTCTCTTCTTTTATTACAAACAAAAAATGAATACATAATACACTTAATATATCCTGTTGTTGATAGTACAATGATTAATTTGTTATTATAGACTTTATATTGGAACTGTGATAATTTATTTTACATAATAATTGCAGCCATTCTTGTACTGGAAGTGCCACTATAGTTAATCAATTGAAATAAAAATTCGATTTAAAACAGACACAGTTAAAAGGAGCCAGGTTGTATCATGCTTCACACACAAGAGTGGCATTTATTAATTTGCTTCTCGGCTGCATCTACACTGTTGACATATTTTTGTCCCCTGCCCCCATCCCCCGCACCCTGCAACTGAATGTCTGTTGAGGAGGAAGGGGTTGAGGCTAACAGAAAGAGAGTTTGACATCACATTTAAAAGACTTTGTAGGGGTTTTTTGAAGTTTGACAGACGACACACACATGCTGGGGTAAGTTGTGACCAGGACGTAATTTCTTCTCCTTTTTTTTAAATATTAGCTACAAAACAAACACACCATCGATTGACATTGACTTCTACACTGTGTCCCCCAAAGTGTGGCCTACATAAAACTCTACATAACAATACAATGGGCCAGATACATGGACTTGTTCTCTCTCCATTATCTGAGGCTTTCACATTTATCACTGCATTTCAATTCATGCCCACATATTTTTTGTGGAGGTTTTTTAATTAGATTTTTTGATGGATTTTTTTACTGTGTGAGGGGGCATTAGGGAGGGGATCTTCGTGATTTCCTCTGCTGCACAAATAGTTGACTTTGGTTCTTCACAGCGAAGTCAGCTCAGTGACAATGGTCTTGTCTCCACGGATCTCGGCCAGTGCCAGAGGAGGGCGGAACAAACGCTCGAATTTCTGGAATTATCAAATCAACATGTGATGAGCTCACTTACGACATGAATTGTGGAAAACATTCTGATATTACATGCAAGACTTACAGTGCGGTTGTCACCAGGAGTCTTCCACCAGAGCCACGCAGCGTAGCCTGGGATGCACATCATGGAGGTCAGGGCGGTTGCCCAACCAATCATGTGGCTCCACCAGGGATACTCATACTCCAGGTATTTGATTGGTGTCCAAGAAATCAGCTGGAACACAAACACGCCCTGTGGGGCCACACCAACGAATTAGTCCTTTGTACAAGTGGATGTCACTGGAGAAAGAAAATTAGTTACATACCAGGCAGATTAGTGGAGTGGATACAATCCAGCAGAACTTCCACCATGCGAATGGATAGTAACCAATCATGTCACGGATGGCCTCATAAAAGCGATTTGTTCCAAAGGACCAGGACACAGCAATGCACTCGAAGAACATGACCCACAGAAGCACAGCACCACTCACAGCATATGAATCCAGTAATTGGAACACATACATGCCACCCTGGAATGTTTGCAAGTGTATGAGTAGTTGCAAACACATGGTGATCATAAAATATGCTTACCTGTGACACACATGAAAGTCCAATGACATAAGAGATGGCACAGACTCCAAGGATGAACAGTTCTTTACGCCTTCGTAGTTGATGAGGCCACTCGTCAACCACAGCAGTAATGAATCCTTCTACAGTGCAAAACTGCAAGGAATGAAATAGTGTAAAAATTATGACGCTGATCCAATTTTTTCAAACCGTACAATAACATCTCAGAAGTAGAATAAGGAAGAAAAAGAGAAGAGTGGTAACTTTTTCCTCCTCGGCTTACAAGAAGCAGAATTTTCTTTGTACGCAGGTAGCATTTTCAGATCTTAAATGAAAAAGTTGAAAATGTGACCGATGGCTGAAAGCTGTGACCCTGAAGTAATTTATTGTTGTGGTTGACTGATTAGTGACGAGCAGATAAAGAGGAGTCACAGTTGCCATTAAGTGAGTGGGAGTGCTATCTAAACAGTTCAGTTAAGCCTGGGACATCTGTGCAATTAGACAACCCTCCACCAGCTCAACACAAGTGCATTTGAAGTGGGTGAGGTCACCTGTGAATCCAGTCCTATGAACAGGAGCATAATGAAGAATAAGCAGGCCCATAGTGGTGACCATGGTAGCTGTAGCACTGCTGAAGGATATGCCAAAAACGCCAGTCCAGGTCCTAGAAAAATAATGTTGTTATGAGCATACACCCAAGAAGTAGCTACGGATTGCTCACCGCAACAACCATGACAAATTAATTGATACTATGTAACAACTCACCTGAAGCAGCCACATCTTGTACCGGTTTGTTCTGGGTGTGAGCCATGAATCCTATGACAGAAAAGATGACAAACCCGGAGAAGAAAGAAGTGCTGGAGTTGACAGCACACACTATGAGAGCATCCCTAGAATGAAAATAGTCCGCAAAATCACCTTAGGAAATCCACTTTGTCATATTCAGACACTCACTTGTACACATTGTTGTGGTATTTGTTGTACGATCCGAGGGCCATCAGAGTACCCAAACCGAGTCCATATGAGAAGAAAATTTGGGTGACAGCATCCAGCCACACCTGGGACTCTCCAAGCTTGGAGAAATCTGGGAAGAGGTAGAATTTGATCCCGAGGGCAGCTCCAGGCAGAGTGATGCCTCGGAAGAAGAGGATGGTCAGCAGGAAGTACGGGAAGAGAGCAGTGAAGTACACCACTTTGCCGGTCCATCGCACACCCTTCCAGATGCAAAAGTAGCAGATGATCCACACCAATAGAAGAGTTCCAGCAAGTTCCCAACGAAGAGCACCGACCTCCTCGACTCCACCAGTTATCTCAAGTGCACGTCGCCTGCAAGAGAACAGCAGGTCATTTGAACAGTCTGCACTCTGGTAGACTCCATGTGAAAAATTCCACTGGAAAAGATATGTGATGTTTAAGAGTTTGTTGGATGTGAACATATGAGACAACTCACTCCCAAAATTCTTTGACCGAGTCGGTCAAATCATGCTCTCTGACCCGTCTTCCGTCTTCCATGACGCAGAATGTTTCCTGGACTTGCGGGGTGATAAACTGCGGTGTGCAGTTGAGGGTTGTTCGCTTGTACGGGCTCACGCAGCTTGGAGTGTTCCATGCATTGTCGCATGTTCCCCATGGAAGCTCAGGCACTGAAAGCAAAAATCCACCAAATGTTTCAGCAAGAGTTATGGACAGTATGGTGAATATGACTTACGTTTGGATAGCGACATGATGAAGTAGAAGATGGCCCATGCCAACACCACGATGTAATACATGTTCATCCAGCAGGCCATCACAGCAGCAGCGTATCCAACCCCTGAAATGCCCAATAAATTAAGAATTCTTTTGCCGAATAATTCCACCCGAATTCAATAGCCTTTCTTAATTATTTTTTTTCATCCCTCACGTACAGTACCTTTGAAAATAGGCATTATCCGCCATACGCCCAGGCCTCCAATTGTGAGGAACTGGCCTATAGCCAGCTCCATAAAGAACATCGGAATTCCAGCCAATATGACCGTCATTAGATATGGAATCAAGAAGGCGCCTGCAATGACGAAGAAGGCAGGCATTTTATTCTCATTGTCACCTCATCCGTCCCTTGATTGGACTGGCACAAAAGGCAGATTCTTCAATGCCTCTTTTTGCCATGCACAATGCGTCACTCACCCCCGCCATTCTTGTAGCAGAGGTAAGGGAACCGCCAGACGTTTCCAAGTCCAATGGCCAACCCGACCACGGACATGATGAAGTCCAGCTTTGACCCCCAGCTCCCCCTCTCCGGGAGGTCATCGTCGTCGTTGCCGGGCGAAGAAGTCGCGTTGGCGACCTGGTCCCCTGTGGCCCCGGGGCTGCCCGCCTGCTGATTACCACCTCCATTGGCTTTAGTTGGCGCCAGGGCGCCTAATTCCAGCGCCAGGACAGACGCCGCCTCGGGCATGCTGGAAGGTCACTCTCTCACTGCATGGGGGCTGCCAGGCACCACCGGATAACTTGTACCTGCAACATGTTAGTTATATACGATTGTTGCGGGCAGCTGGCCTGTTACATAATGGCAATATCCATGATGTGATCTAATTTTCTTGGGCGTTAATTGTAGTGGTCTCAAAGGGGTGTATGGGGGCTTATTGAAACATGGGTGAGTCAGAACGTTGACAATGGGAGGTTGTAAAACACTCCAAAAGATTTTATTGGGCATGCACTTATCATGTTGGTTTAGGACTGAAGGGGTTGATGGTATTGTTTCCTTATCAGGTTCCAAATCTCGGACTACTTTACCCACTGATCTTGAAGGGTCGAGATCGGCTTGCATGTAACAAATAGGGCTTACTTTGCCCAAAAAATGCATTTGACTATAGGTTTCGCAAAAAAAAAAAGTGTGTCTTCCAAAATAACCGATGCACCAAGAATACGATATTGCGTTTTGTTGCCCATGCAATAAATATTAAATATTGTTGCATGCTAGAAGCTAGATGCACTACTGATATTGTCGGTTTCCTCCGAAACTTTTATTTGTCAAACATTCCATTATTTGATTCCTATAAGGTGAGAGGCTGGTTTTTAAACCTTCATAAATCGACATGGAGCATTTTTTTTACCAAAATCGAGATTTTAAATACTCCAACATATAATAAATTATTATCGCCATTACGGGAATCATCTGAAACGTACGGGAGATGCATTTTACTTTTCATTAAAAGTGAATGACATATCGAGATTGGGGTATAACTATGGCATCCAATTTCCAAATTATTTATTAAAAATTAAAGAAGAAATATTGAGCACGGTTATTATTATTTTTGAACGCAACAGTTTGAACTCCATTCGGCAATCGGACTGTGCTCCATAATTATTTGTTCATACATCCACTTTCTTGTAATCGTTGGTTCCTGATTAGTTGATTACACTAACATACCATTACATCTCTGCAGAGATGTAATGTGGTTATGGGAAATAATCAAAACGTGCGTCATCGGAGCAAAAATTACGGCCGGATTTGCTTCGAAAGCGAGTCACTTTCTCAAGTAGTGTGCATACGTATATCTATGATCTGTGCTGGAGAAAGAATGAATTGAATGAATTGTGCTATACATGTAATGTTGCTTATACGCCCGTCGCGTAAGGAGAACGTTATGCAATAAGTTGACATCTATTAATTGTCCAGTACAAAGACAGATCGCTATTACAGCTGTTGTTGAAAATGGCATATCTTTGGCCATGGTCGCAATAATTGAAGTGCCTGTCACCTGTTTCACTTACGCAGGAAATACACGTAATTTCTTGCGCTCAATGCTGACATTTAATTTATGCTAATCGTCTACACCAAACAACCCAGCATTGCCAATTACTGTAGAAGGCGGATCCGGAAGCCTTTATTTTTTTATATTGTATGTGCCGTGTATTTGGTCATACGAGGATATTGAGGACCTTCTAAATATCCGCTGGCTACCCCATATCTTTTTGGGAAACGCCATGATGAGGATGATGGTGATGATGTATGCACCATTTGTTTTGTAATTTTGTGAGGTAAGAAGCTTGTAATATTAATTTGAAATGATCCGATTATCATATTAGCCAGAGTTGTCGGTGTCAACAGCTATGTCGCAATATTACTAGCCTATATACAAGTGCTAGTGTTAATCATTTTTGCCCCTTGAACTGCATTTTGCCGCACAGTTTATTGTTGAAATACTGAAGTTATGTTGAATATTTTCTCAGCATGTGCTGGTAAATCACTTTTTACCTATCATTTTGAGCACTCACATGATTGTCATTTCCCAACTAAATTATTTTTGAAAAGTGGCATGAAAGTGGAACAGCAAGCAACAATGAAACTTGCATTTTCGTGCCATTTATCAGCCGAAAAGTGTCAGAGGTGCAACCGGACCTTACCCCGTGTGGTCAACGCATGCCTTCAAACTTCGAGTCAGCACACTCACAGCACGCATCACCCGCCACAGAACAAAAGTTCGAAAAATATGCTGACCTGTCCAACAAGCGGTGGTAAACGTCGACTCCTGTCCTGTCCCTTTATGTGTATAAGTCCTCAGGTACAAACCGCGTTGACCCTTTTTTACAATCAGACTTGGGCACTTCACTATTGAGTCACACCTCCATCATCCCTGTCAGGCTCCAGGTTGACCCGCGTCTGTCCGTGTCCCCTCGAGGATCATCCTCTGCAGCCTCCTGCTTGCGGAAGAGGGGGGGCAGGGGTGGTGGGGGAGGAAGGTGGGGGGGGGGGGGAGGTGACGACGGTGTACTGAGGAGGGTGGGGGGGAGGTAGTTTAAAAAAAAAAAGCCACGAACCATTTATCNCCCCTCTTCTGTCCACTTAACCACCCACCCACCACACAGAACTGGATGACCCAGCACTGAATGGAAAAGACCCCCAAGGCCGTGTCCTTCGGGGGTCAGCTTCCAGCAGGGTGGCAAGCTGCACTTCCTCATTGGACCCAACCCCGCAATGTGGAGGAAGCGACAATCAGGGGGACCTCAACACTCCCCCACTTTTTTTTATATATCTTCTGGTGGCCTTGTGCCAATTGGTTCCTTACAGACGCTGCGACCACACCATCGGAAGTGGGGCTGTTGGCACACGTACCGATTGAGGTGGCGGAAACACCGGTGGTCATTGGTCGTGTCAGGAGTAAACAAACAGATGATGATGGATAGCGTGTATTGGGTGATGTCGAAGAGTGATGTGGACATGCGACAGGTTGACGGGAGATGAACTCTGCTTCCGACGACATGTACTGTTACTGAATGAAGGGTGTTTTATAATACCAGTAGACACCGGATATAACAAACTTCAAGGGACCGCAGAAGTCATTCTGCAATAGCCGATGTCTGTTATAGCCATATAATTATGTGGAAGTATATGGCGGGACAAGCCTTTTAAGTCTGGACATAGCCGAGGCTGTTATATTCGGAGTCAACTACTGTAACCAAGAGATTTTAGCAAAATACAATAGTGACAATCACAGTGAGAGAAATGCGTGTGAAGAGAGTGAAAAACTTAATTGTCATATATTGTTGTTAAAAACCTTTTTCTCATCAGCATGAACTCTTGGGATAAATGGCTAGTTATAGGTAAATAATAATAATTTATTTAAATCAACAAGTGTTATTAGTTGTATTCTGATCCGTCATGTCCACGCATTGTTATGCAGAAAAGGAGCCTTTACAATCTGCAAAATGTGCCTCACGTGTAATAATTTCTCTAGATCTCCATGCCCATTATAGCTACATGATATCTCTCCGATTTTGTACGTGTTTGTAAGGTAATTAATTGCGCAAAATACGGTGTAAATCAATAGTGTGAATAAAACCCCACCAGATGTAAGGGTCGTGTGAAGTGCAAAAAACTTGGCGCGGAGATTGTCGGGAGAGGTTCCAGCGACAAATTCCACATGTCATCCACAATGAGTACAAGTGGCAGGCACTCCAATCAAGACATTATACGTTATTAGTATGCAGGCGTGACTCCTTTGTTGCTTTATTTAATCTTATAGCCGGGATACAACGACCGCATTATTTATTTGGGTTTGTAATACAGGGTGATTTTAAAACTCCCTTTACAGCGAAAAATCTTCCATTGCATATACCATTGCAGCAACAATATTTTTGATTACTGTTCATTATTCAATTCAACCACATATATTTCCTTTCTGCCTAATGTAATTGACAACCTTAGTTATCCTGATTGTTACAGCTACCCTTTCAGGAGGTATCTAACAACCAGGATAATTTCCGATTTCCCCAACTCCTTGTGGCATATCCTCAGGCGTTTTCGCAGGCACTAGAAGCCTAACTTTCAGGTTGTAACAACTTCGGTGAGAAACTATCTTTCTACATGTAGAAGCTGCAGGAAACTACTCTTTTGGAATTAACTATCACTCAACCTTTCCTAGTTGATTGCACTACACTGTTAAGCAGAAGTATCACATTCTATTGATTGTCCCTCTGAGGTGTGTCCTCAATAACTTTCTACTGTCGCTTCTAATTAGTATGAATGTAATATATTATGAAGTATTGGGGTTAATTGGCACACCTGATTAAACCCACTCATAATTATTAGTAAGGACATTATTGCCTGGTTGGTCATAATCCGAACCCGGATAAAATCGGATTAAGCGAAGTTTCTTGGGCGGATGAGGAGAGGTCGGCGGGTCCTTTGAGTGCTTGATTCTTCCCTCACTTCCAGCAGGGCCAATCCATGGTGTCATCGGTGGGGGGCAGGAGGAAGCGGATGCTGAGGAGGGTGGGGGTCAGGGAGGTGGTGGCACCCAGTATTAGATGGGATTTATAGCGGGGGTGGGCGGGGACCCTCCTTCCTCTCGGGATGGTCATCAATCAGATCATAGGCGATGGCACGGGGGGCGAAAGGAAAAGGGGAATATAAGCCAAAGGGAAGGGGGTTATAGGAGGATGGGTGATAGTGTGGAGGAAGGGTACTAAGGTTTCAGCAACTGGGTCTCCCTGCCCCCCCCTCTGGCAGCCCGTACATCAAGCTAGATATTACAACATTCGTTTTAATGGCCCCGCTTTCCTCCTGGGGACTGTCATGTTCATAACCCTTCGCCAGTTTTACTATCGGATATCCGGATGGGGACTGGGGAGAGGAGGAGAAGGGGGAGGAGGGAGACTCCTCTTCGGCATAGTATCCGTTATGTGCATGTTAAAACCTAGTTATGTATGTTGTAATAATTATTGTACTCATCTGATGAATCGGGATTACTACTTGTTAGTAGCCTACTTATTGTTATAGTGTATACCTGTTTCCTAAAAATTCAAAGAGTCGTAGGCTACGCGTGACAGTTGCGAAAATTGTTGACAAAATTCAGTTATCTTTCTGATCGTACTAATTTTAAGTCGTAATGCTTTCATAGGGTGTACCTGTATCCGAAATGTCGACGTTATCAGTGCAATGAGATCAAGGAGATATTCCATAATTTTTCCACACACCCCTCCAAGCTGTTGCCCGACTCTCAATATCTACCTCAAATATATTGGATTTCGTGAGACATGGATAATTTTTCAGGAGATGAATAATTTAGTTTATATTAGCTGGAACAGTTATTGTTATCGCCGATTAGAAATCGCAGTACTGTACTGTACATGGCGAGTGTGGGCATCCCTGAGGTGCGAGCACTTGCACAAACGGATTGATGAAATTCCAGGGAAATGTATTGCTGCTTTCCATGCCATAGAGGCATAGATCGAATAGTGCGCTACACAAAATATGAATCTTAACACCAATCCTTCTTTCCTTCCCAGCCATTCACGCCACAATACGTGTACCAAATCGCATATAAAGCACCAGATTTAGTCATATAGCATCGACTTCCTGTACCCATGCAAAGTTAGTCTTCAAATCAGATTTAGCATCCTAGTCGGTCAGGCAAACAAGCAACACCAGTGCTCCATTCTCCATAGCGCATGTGCAGCCAAAAATTATGCATCCTCATACAGTGCAAGCAATTAATGTGTATACCGTACCCACTAAACACCTGGAAAAAATATTTCGGGTTTTCCAGTCGCTTTATATGTGGAATATTCTTTGCAATGTGTTAGGGACAAGATTTCGTGACAAGTTTACCCTTAAGAAATAGTTAGCATAAAGCACCTTGAAAAGGACAAAAATGATGTAACTATACCAATTAATGTTCAGTCAATAATTTATTTTACTTCACGTCACGGCTTTTCCGTCTGCCAGCGATAACGAGAAACAGCAAGAATGATCAGTATATTTTCACGGCAAAAAAGTTATAGAGGGGTTGCTTCGAGGGTTGCTTATTAGAATGAAGAGAATGGTTGGGCGGGGCAGAATGTCAGGAGGTCAAAAATTATGCCAGGTTCTGACCCCCTTTGAGTCATCAGAACCTAAATTCAGGTTACGTCACAACGCAGGATATTGCAGGCCAAATGGAATAGTGGGAACCTCCGCCATCCACCACAGTCAATCTCAATATATACTACCGGCCAAATACTACAAGTACTATACGTACTTATATTACTGCAAACTTGTTATACCGAACATCCTGTGAGTCTATAGGCTACCACTTATCCTGCAGGGATGTCACCCGCCAAGCAGCGTTGCAGGAAGTGTGGCGTGCTGAGTTGGATACTTGGGACACTATAGGAAGTTGACACAACAATGTTCTCAGAGTTGATCTTACCTCATCAGAGGCCTTCAATATGTACTTTCATAATTATGTTCTAGTGACCTGGTTCATCCGGCGATGAATATTTACATCCTAAGGTCAACCCCATCGCCTGGAGACGATCGTCAACCGGTCAACTATAGCACCTATGGGTCTTCCATGGTGACTGCCGTTTACATCGCCCGTCGACATTTCGTGCTGGACAGTTTACATTGTTGTTGCATAGTTTTAATATGAATTTTTGTATACAGGGTGATCAAACTTTTTTGTCGTTTTAGTTATTGACAAATTCGGCCTAAGCTGCTTATATTGTAGCCCGTTACCTGGCAACCCCGTCCGGCGGGCCAATTCGAACATCAGCCCATGGAGAGCGCTTCCATTGTTGCCACTGTTTACAAATCGAGTGAGTGACGCAGACGACCCAGCGACGGGCCTC